>JAGDQP010037990.1:0-18367 GCA_022664845.1 Lepisma saccharinum
TTTTGCTTGGAGACAATCCATAATTTCAAATTCTTGTCCTCCTGCCAGCTGCAATAAAGTTTCTGAACGATATTGTGAAGCTGAATATAACAGAACCTCCTACTTGAAGAAATTTCTTTTGAATTAACGACTAGCGATTCCCCATTGCATCTAAATATTTCCTTCTCGCTATCTCTCCAGCTTACGTCTACTCTCCTGCGACTGGCCGCGACGTCTAAAATGCATCAATACCCAAGAACCCTGAAGGTCCTAGGTCTTGCCCCATTCCTAGATCTTGACCTGCCTCTGGTTGGAGCTACAGCTGACTATAGCAATGCTAGTCCAGGGCTGTAATGAATTTACTGCCGAATGAGCTTTGCAGCGTTCTCTTTACGCCTGAAGTCTCTTTTAACAAAGGTAAACTTCAAGAGGTTGAAAGCTTCTGTTCCGTCTGTCCCTCTGATACATAATGTTCAAGCTGGGGGATATAGTAGAACTTCTCACATAAATTTCACCATCATATTATCTAATTATCTAATTTGGAATATTTAGATAGTCGCGTTGTCCACAGAACATCTTCAGGGCACCATTGGTAACTTCTTCATTTTTTAAAAAAAACTTCTACCAAAAGGTGTGGTATATTCTAATCCGTTACACTTAGACTGTATTTTGTTCCTCCTGAAAAAAATACTCCGGTGGACTTGAGATATCTTGCGATTCAGGTCATCAATTGTACTTTAAAATTATTTATTAACGTAACTTTTAGAAAATACTTACATGACAACTGCCTTTTCCAACCTCATCACCTGCACATATTTTCCCAAATCCCAATGAATCACTGTAGTAAGAATTCCAAGAGTTATTGCATACTGCTTTGTCGACAATTGTGAGTTGTACTTTCATCAGTATATTGGTTTCATTTCCTCCTATCTATAACAGAGTAATTTAACAATAAATGAAGCAAGGAAGTCAATTTTTATCTAGTTACATACTTGTCAGCAAGATTATTTGTGATGGTATGTATTTTGGAAAACACGAAAATTAACTCACATATACTCTACTAAGATTTTAATAGTAGAGACTCAAGTAAGCCCATACAGAATGAACGTAACTCAGTTACCAGAGCGCTGTTATCATATTCGGGAGATCTTGGGTTCGGTACAATCGTCCGGACCAAAATAGTTGAGGTTTTCTAGGCTTTTCCTTAAGTCACTCCAGACTAATGGTAACTTAAACATAGGTTCTACCCGAATCGTTACCGTATCCTTTTCCCTATCCTGTCTTGGCCTGTGAATAATATAATCAAGATCGTATATATACTGGGAACAAATACCTATAGAAACCTGTTTTTCTGATAAATAACCTTACGTATCAGGTTACATGATTATTAAATTTATTAAAATACGGTGGGAATTTATTTTTAAAATTATGTATTAAATACTTGCAATGGTGCTTTGTCCAAACAAAGGAAAGCGGTTTTCGTGTTCGTGTTCGTGTTCGCTGTAGATAGTAGGGTAGCATACTTAATTATTCACACGCTTGAATTCAAGATTAATGTGTTTCCTAATGTTTTAAACATCCTCATCTTGTACCAAATATATTAGGTGGAAATTTTTCGTTGTACTACAAACGCGGACACATATATATTTGTGCGTGAAAGAATGCATATCCGTGTCTTTTCAAGATATCAGAATAGATTTAATTGGAAAGCATGATTCCAAACCTCGTTCAATCAATTTCTACTTTCCTTAAAATAAGTGTGTTGATTCGTAATTCAGGTAGCAATTTTCACCGTATAGCTGCCGATGATTAAAAAGTTTGCTTTGTAAAAGAAACTTTGGTAAACTTTATTTTTATATGGGCCAGTCTAGTAACTTTGGACCTCGGCCCGTCACCATTTGCCCCTGAGTCATTAAAATCCACACCCATGCCCCTCCCAAGACGCGAACCCGGGACCTTTGAGTCATTACCCTACCGCCGTAGACCGCACGGCAACCCGGCCGGCAAAGTTTGTTTTGTGTCGTGTTATTTATTGCACGTAATATTGAAGAATTCACCAGTTTGATTATTTTTGCTATAGCTGAAAATATTTTAAATGGACTGAAGGGGTTTAGTATATAAATTTCCAATTATTAATAGAATTATACAATATAGTTTCTTATCAGTTATAATCGTATGAAGTTCAATACCTATATTAACAACTGAAAACAAAGATTCTATTTTCTGTATCCTATGACTTATCAAACAGACAACATGAAAAATCAGAAGAAAATTTCAAATAACATTAGTTCTGACTCAATACAAAATTTAAAACTATCCGCCTCTAGCAACAGTAATTCAAGTAAAAAAAATATGATAGTTTGCATATTATTTAGTGACAACATGTCTACTTGATCGGGGATGGTGATCTTAACTATTTTTTTAGTTCTGATTCTTTTCCATGTAAAATATGACATTTAAAGTTTCGTCGAAGCTAAAGATTTTTTTCAGATGACATCTATAAATCACAGCCATATTAAATCCATTACTGGATGGGGCCTCTCCCCGAAGGGAGGAGTTGGTCTACTGCTCCCACGCTGACCAGACGGGTTGGGAGATTAGAACCGAAGCTCTCACTGTGATCGACACTGTATTTTATTCACAGCATCTCCCCAATTGTCCTCATGATGCTGGGTCAACACCGAAATTTTTGAGCCCCCACCGAATGAAGTAAAAATCAATAATCAAGATTCAAATGACAGCAATATGCTTTCTTGCGTTAACGCTTAAGCTAAACATGTTGGTCTTGAGATCTTTAAATCTCATACCTCAACGTTTTTCAATGCTCGCTTCAAACACTAATATGGTTAATACATGTTCATATATAAAACGAAAATTAATGAAGGAAAACTGACACAGGTAATGAGTAAGAATCTTTACGGCTCTGAAATAATTTGAGCGGCTTATTCTATTTTTTTAACTACAAGTTAGATTATTGGATTTCGTTACCCATCTTTGCTCGTTTATTAAAATATTCAGTAAACTTCAATCATTTAAATCTGTCTACGACGAAATAATGTATTTTACACATATAACATATTCTATATGTTCTAACATATACAGTTATCCTAAATATTAAAGATGAGGATAACGAGGGTCTTTGTTTCAATTAATTTAAAGCAGTTGTAATGCAATATTTTAACTAAATATAGCACAGCATTAATATAAACATTTACGTAATCAAGTAATCCCCAGCCGGTCACCGTCACTAAGCTACCATCCGCTATTTGCTGACCAGCAGACGGTAGATTAATAGGTTGAATATATGAGTTGAAGACAAATGGTTCCCTCACCTGTAAATAAATATATTTGAAAAATAAAAGATGTAGGTTTTAAATGAAACAATATATATCAGTTTCTCATTAATATATGTTAATTTTGTTTCACGGATTTGAATAAGTATACTTGTTTTGATTCTCATACTTCTAATTCCAAACTAAAAAGCCGTTTAAAAATTGAAGAATCAGAGAAGTATATTTGCTTGTACATTAGAAATTCAATTGTTTGTTTACCTAGGTACATCTGCAGTCATATTTTGAGTACTACCTACAATAGTTTTTGTAAGACCGTAAGACTTTTGTTGAGATATAAAATGTAATGGACAAGAAACAACAGAGCTAAAAATTTTAAGAAATATTTTTTTTAAAACTTAAAATTATTATTGACATTATTAAATCATTTAAACCGTAACGCTTACAATATGTAATCTTTGCAGATGTGTTCAAATTAATAGACTCAACAAAGTTTCTTGTTCATATGTAATAATGTAAAATATGTGCCTCAAATAAGCACAAAGAGTGAAACAGAATTTCTGATGATTGGTAGAAAGCATGTTTCAGTGTTGAGTCATATTTCACTGCGCTTGATAAATGTTTATGACATAGAGCAGTTCCTATTGGAATGTGTAAAATCATCTATTTATTTATTTATTAGAAGTTAGCACGGATACAGCAAACTCCAGTTTACCCCGTTATTGTAACAAAGTAATATAACAATAAAAGTAATATCAACAAGAAAGAATTATACAATAGGAAATAAGATCAGTCTTTTTTAACTTTCATTCCAGATTTATACAACAAACCTTTAGAAATTTACTTTTACTGACTCAAAAATCTGGTGGCAAAGGAAGAATATTGTGAAAATGTGATAATTCGTATACAAGAGATCGCTGGACCAAACACAATCTCGGTTTTGAGAGGCGAAATGATGTTGTGAACCATAATTTTGTCTGGGTACTCTTAGGTTAAAAAGTGGAAAAAGGCCGTTGGTTCTGAGTGTACCCTACATTATTTTATAAAGAAATTTTAAGTCATTTGGTTTTCTTCATGTGTCTATATTTTTTTAAGTCAAGAGAATTCAAAATGTTTACGTTAGACTTGTGTTGCAGGTTGGGTACCCTGTGTTGTTCAATGCTGATAAAGAAATTTTGAACTTTGTACAATTTACTCTGTGAAGAATCCAACCCTAGTATGGTTTTCGGATGTACCTTCTTTCTTAGGACCTGGAAGGCTTTATATAATAGTGAAAACAATGCAGTTTGGTTGATAAATAACAGGTATTGAAGAGAGATTCTGCCTCCTTGTTTGGTGACGATCGTTCATCATTACACATAATGGAGTTCAATGCTCAAGAATGTCAAAAAAAACCATCAAGAACAAGGATATTATTATACCACCGTAGCCGGACATTAGTCCCGACATGAATCTCACTGATAATCTAGGGAGATTCCTGAAGGAAAATACCTGAAGAAGAAGAAAATTAAAGCTAAACATCACTTAATCGAGGAAATCAATCATTTATGAGTTAACAATGGTGACTTGCAGCAAAAGTGCAAAAACATCTAGTGCATATCATTCACGAAAAGCACAAGCATTTGATAATAATGTAAAAGGGGTCCATATGAAGTAATAATCTGTGTCAGGCGTAATTTTCTTCCAATTTTTATCTCATTTAATGTTTGTCTTATACAACTAAACAATATGTAGCAATTGTATGTGTGCTTTATGCACAAATTGGTTATTGATTTTGAAAATTTTAAGTGACACGCATTAAATATTAGTAAGATATTAAATAGTAGTAACTAGGATTAGGTACAAATATGATTCCCATGTAATTTCGGGTGGAAAAGGAAAAGTAAGGAAAATAAATATTGTGTCTAATAATTTGAATACGTCTGTAGGATAGTTGTAAAGGCTATGGGTTAACATTATTTCATTTTCATTTAATACACATTGAACATTTACTTTTAGATAGTATCCACAAGTATTATCGAGTTAATTTATTTCATACATTAGTTTGTACATGCTAAATCTGAAAACTGTTTATACATATCGCATCCCATTGGTAAACAATTGGTAAAATACTTTCTTCCAATCATCAGAAATTCTATGCTTCAGTCCTTGGTAACTCCATTGGTAATTTACTTTTATTTATTTAAATATAGGTCTCAAGTTTTCCCATATTCATTTGCAATAAAAAGGAATTTCTAAAATTTGTTATAAAATTTCAACAAGTACAACAGCCTGTGTACAACAGCCTTGGAACTCTTCGTTTCCAAGAACACAATAACATTTCTATATGTAATGAAAACGTGAATGAAATTTCCTTGAAGGTTCTGGCAGAGTGAAAATTTTGCTTCTAAAATGACCTTGCTTTATAAACAATCAATACTTTTCCCATGATTAAATAGAGTTTTCTGACGAAAAGAACTTATCACATTTGTATTATTGAGTAGATTAATACGGCTAGTAAAAATTTATTGCAAATTTGTATAATCCATTATCACCACAAAGCCAAGGAACACTTTCTACACTGGTCAAATCATTAGGGTAACATGGTAGAAACAGAAAAATGGGTAGTGAAAAGCAGTGTAACTGTGCTGTATGGGGAAGTAAGTCGCTCGTCATTAACAGACATAACAAGATTCAGAAGAACCAAGTGGTAAAACGTCTTAAGTAGAACCCGAGAGGCTGGTGATACATGTAGGGAAGTAAAGGTCGCATGACAGTTAAAGGTTGTGGCGTCACCCACATTCATTAAGATGTGGATAACATCATACGAGTATAATCACTTAGGTCACCTATGTAAAACCGAGAATTGATTTATATAAAACCACATTTGGCTATTTGGTTGTTTTTCAGTCTTCATGCTGAATATTATTTGATATCTGAAAGTCTACTATAGGCAATTGAAGTATATTAAAGATTTTGAATTAAATATTTATTTCAAACCATATGATAGTAGAGTAGCACGTGTGAGTATGCAAGGACATTTTACTCAGCACACGAACACAAACGAACGATTATTTTAAAAACTGTTTACAAGCAAAAAGTGACTCTACAAAATATGTTTATACACTAGCTAATATAATATATTAATAAAAAATATTGTGATATTTGTCCTTTAAAATGTTTCTTAGTACAATGTAAAATTAGAACTATTTTCTGTATCACAATTGCCTTATTTCTCACAGTGTATGGATTAATAGGCCTTCCATCACGTAGCTTCACTTTACGCACGTATTTTAGTTATAAGCTCTACCAATTAATTCCCAAAATATCAATATAAGCTACGCAGTTTTAAATTCTGAGCTATAATTATTTCAACAGGTATAGTTAAGAAAATTACTGATGACAACAGGAAATACTCTGGCAAAAATAACTTTGTCAGGTTTTAAACTATAAAATAGCGTGTTAAATAAAATGTATCAAAAAGAAACTGATTGTCACAAGGCTCCTAAAATGAAACGTCTCAAATCAAATCATTAAATTAATATTATCTACAATCATTAAACTGCATTTTTTTATCTCAAAAACCAAATCTCCTTCTCGTGTCGAATATATCGTTTCAGGATATCTCGGTTTCGTCTCGATTCCTAGACATTATTCACAGTCTCGGTCTCGAAGCGAAATCGGGACGAGATGAGCTGAGGCTAGTCTCAATCTCGGTACCAAGTCACATTCAACATCAAAACTCGGTAACTTTTTCCGAAAGTTAAAATTATATATATATAATCTGTTTGTTTGTTTATTTGAATGAACACTGCACAAATCTAACTGCGTCAATCTATTTCCAACTATTTTTTTTATAAATATTCCTTGGGTCCTGAGCCAGGGTATTGTCATATTTTAATTCACCGGAAATAACCATCTAAAAAAACTGATTGAAAATAATAATTTTATTAATGATAACAATGAAATAAATACATTGTGTTAATTTTTAAGATTGACTTCAAAAATGCTTTCAATGAAATAGGCAGGCAAGCAATGTTCAAAGTTATGAAGGATAATTTTTCACCCATTTATCCTTATGTGTAATAAAGTTATGCTCAAGCCAGCTATTTATTTTATGATAAGGATATTATATTGTCTCAAAAAGGAGTACAGTAGGGGGACCCTTTAGGACCTGCATTATTTGCAATGACTCTTCAACCTATTGTCAATAATATCAATACTGACTTGAATATATATAGTACTTAGACAATGTAACCCTAGCTGGAGACTCGGATACTATATTAAATACATTAAAGGATATCCATAAGAAGGCAAATACAATTGGTCTTGAACGTAATTTTTCCAAATGTGAGATTATCTTTCCGGAAACAACAATAGAACAAACACACATACTTTTCACAATGTTCAACGAAGTGGCTCCAGGTATTCAATTAATATCTCCTTAATGTCTCCTTCAAATTCTTTTCTTCTAGGTGCTGTCCTTTCTACTGAAGCAAGGAGATCCTTATTAATTGGGAAAATAGCCAAACTTGAGATGTATCTTTCACGTCTTTCATCGATATCTGTATATTCAGCATTTTATTTATTAAGATTTTCTTTTACAATACCAAGGTTATATTTTCTGCGTTCTTCGTATCTTGGAGAGAAGAAGATCTACTAGAATGTTATGATAACACCATTAAATCTGGTTTAGAATCCATCCTCAATTGTTTCCTTTATGATCACGCATGGCCTCAGGCTTCTCTTCCACTCAATTTTGGGTGATTAGGCATTCGTCGCGTCTTAGATTTGGCTATTCTCGTCTTCTTGACGTCATTCTATGGTTCCCGATGCCTGATGGAATCCCTTCTCCGAAACGATATCAGTTCTCATTGAGATTCTGGGATTGATGCTTGTTCTTCAATATGGTCATTATTAGTCATGTCAGGCTTACCCGAACTCGATACTAGATCCAAGCATTTCACATGGTTCCGAACAGCAGTTGAAATTCGCCTGGGTGCAGATATTTGTGAAAGTCACAAATGTCAGGCATGTAAGAGTAAAGTAAATGAAAACGTATTACATAGTCTTTCTTGTTCCAAAAGCGCAGGTAGACATCCTCGTCACTCGAATGTTAATGACATTATAAAGAGAGCACTAATCTCAGCTGGCATTCCTGCAGTACGAAAACCTATTGGATGTAGCAGAACAGACGGTAAAAGACCAGATGGGATGACTCTGTTACCTTGGAAGAGAGGCAAACCGTTAATTTGTGACTTCACTTTCTCAGATACGTTTGCTCCTTCCAACCTTCCTTTTTCCTCAATCCAGGCGAGAAACATCACCAGTCGAAAAGAAACGGAAAAAAAAAGAAAATACAATAATTTTGCACAGAGGCACCACTACGTAGCCGTTGCCATCAAAACTAGTGGTTCATGCCGTAAAGGTCTCAACTTCATAAAGAAAGTAGGTAAGCATATCACAGTATTATCTGGTGATGATAGAGTATGTAAGAATAAGCATGGCAGTTCAAAGAGATAATGTAGCCTCAATCCAGGGAGCCATACCCAAAGGCAAAGAATTAGATGATATATTCGTACTGTAATTTTGATTTATTTGACGGAACGTTTGTCACTTTCCGTAATTATAAGTAGGTAACTGTTAACATGAAGCCTACCGTTGTAAAAGATGAAATGTTTCTTGAAGGAGCTGGACCGCACATGGAGATAGAAGAGGCAGGAGTTTCTGATGGCTTGTTATTTGATTTGGTGCCAAACGAGAAAGCAGTTCATGCGGACTTTCTCATTTATTTCGAAGATATATTTCATGATGGCGATTTGCAGTGATTTTGATCTTGGACTTCCGAATTTGTAACAAGAAAGTTTTCCATTTCTATTTTTATAATTGTTAAATGTTTAATCCATTTCTAATTTGATAACACTTCGGATTTTTTTTGAACATTATCGGAAATTAATGCCTCTATATTGTTCATTTCAATGCAAATTATATGTATGTACTGAACAACGGTAATTAAATAGATTTTCACTTATTTTTTTAAATCTAAATCAACAATGAAATCAATAAATAAATATCGTATAGTTTTATTAAAATTTTGATTAATTAATTGTTGTAATGTAATTTTATGCTTAATACGTAAGGTATTGGTAACTACTACTACTAGTAGTAATATTAGTTGTAGTTGTAGTAGTATTAGTAGTAGCAATAGTAGTAGTAGTAGTAGTAGTAGTAGTAGTAGTAGTAGTAGTAGTAGTAGTAGTAGTAGTAGTTGTTGTTGTTGTTGTAGATACAGTAGTTGTATTAGTTGCAGATGTAGAAGTTTAGTAGTTGTAATACTAGTAGCAGTTGCCGTTCTGGATGTAGTAGTAGTAGTTGCAGTAACTGTAGATGTAGAAGTAGTAATTGTAGATGTAGGAGTAGTAGTTGTAGAAGTAGTGGTAGCTTTAGAGGTGGTAGTAGTAGTTGCAGTAGTAGCAGTAGTATTCGTAGAATTGCTAGTGTTGTCGTCATATTTTATAAACCCTGCACCTACGGGTGCGTACTTTGGCTAGTAAAATACATATATTACCAGATGTAATTTTCAAAAATTACAAAATGTTAAAGTTGTGTTTAAATTTAAAATAAAACTTAAATTTAGTCATTATAATCAAATGCAAATTTGATTTGCTATTTCAAAACTCTTATGCTGAAAATGTAACTTTATACTACGACTTACATCAAAATCAGTCATCCTCTGTTATTCCTTATTTACATTTCTAGTTGCCGAGATTACTATATTTGATTTAAACACATAACAGTGAATATTTTTCATGCTAACTCGCTGGGGATAATAAATAGCATCAAGATATTCCGAATTCTTTCATAATCCTTTTTTCAGAATGATCCCAAAGCTATACTGCTCGCGCAACAATATTGATATATTTCTATTTTGTCTGCCAGTAAACTTTATATTAGTTTTATTATATATTTTATTTTTCACATGTACTTTCGTAACTTTCTTCAATCGTGCATATGTATAATAATACAATACTGTTAACTATTCGTTAAATACATCCAAGAAAAAGCAGAATAGTAAATAAAAGGTACTGAGTGATAAATAGTTATTTCGGAAGATACATTATTATAAACTCATTCTTAAATCTATAATATTTTTAAAATTAAATTTACTAAACCTTTCCAACACATCTGTACTAAATATGCAAAAATATTGTTGCTGAAATGATGCCATCCTTAATTCTTTATTGTTAATAATACAGGGCAATAAAATTATATTTGTGGCTTAGAAATAAACTTAATAGGTCTCAAAGTTATGAACATAGTAAGTATCAACATGAATAGTACTTACTGTGGTGATATATAGTTGCGATAAAGGACAACTATAAGAGAGTCTATAAACCTTGGTAGTAGGATCTCCAAGGCAACTTATAAATAGAACAGAAGATACTAGATGTATTGGATGAAAGTTTAGAGATAATTTTTTGAAGTCTCTGTTGTGGTTAAAGATAACCATTAATGGATGTTGAACGTAAATATTTAGTAATGAGTGGAGTGAGAAATAAGTCCAGATGTTGAGCTTCTACTGTGAATAAGATAGTTGCTACTGTAGTGTTCGTAGGAGAAGAAAAGAATCTACGCCTATGTAGTGTTTATGTATATTACACCGTCGTGTTAGAAAGTATATGAATAAAGATGGCTTTGTTTAAATATACCCATAGATTATGTTCCGTTAGCTCCGGCAATCTTCAGTGACGTTCTTATTATAATCTGTTATGTGCGTTATAGTTATACGACTGCATCACAATCTACTGAATTAGCTTTTAATAAACGAGACCTCCAAATAACACTTACCTTGAAGAGAGAAATGTCATTGAAGGGAACCGTGGAGTTGGTCAGGTAATAATCTGGGTGCACATGAACTGATGACACCGCATGAGATTCTCCGCCGTTCTTCAAATCTATGGTTCCCGCCAAAACAGTATAAAAGAATGCTGGAAGTCTTAAAATTTTACATTAATAAAATGTTGATAATACTGTACATAAGTATTATATTAATAAAATTAACAATTATACATTATAATGTAATTTCCATACGTTTTAATCTGAAAAATATTTCATTGTTCCTTGCGAATCTACGCAAGATCAGAATCAGCAACAATACCCGTCTTTTATGTTCCACATCGTGAATGTCTACACATCAACACATATAAAGCTGTATTAAAAGATGTTCAGTCATACTTCATACCATTTCTCGTGTTGACTCCAATCTTATCACCTCAGTTCCACTTGCTTCCTCTTATCTTAGTAACCGATATACTTTGCTTAAGAGGAATATAAATTGACTTTCACACTACGAAATCCGACTACTATAAGGCTTTAATAAACGTTTATATTTAATATCGAATTTCCCATATTTCTTCTTTCAATTCCTTTTTTTTTAACTGTAACGACGTGTCATTTTTCGCTTTCAACTTTCAATTAAATTGTAACTCATTTACAATTTGCAAATTTTACTTTCTAATTAAATTTACATAACCAATCGTTTACATTGCATTATAAGTATCGTTTAAATAAGTAAATGTTTGGAAAATGGTGTAATTTAGATGGCATGTAAGCAAATACATAATTAGGGAAATGCAATATTTCTCCTGATTTAAAGTATTTTTGTGCATTCATTATCCGATATCCTTTAAATATTGTTTAGACTTAATATTTCTATTAGTTTATACGAAATATACTTACCCTGTACAATGACCCGCTGATAAAACAAAATGTTCATTAATTATTGATCCTCCGCAGTATTCTTGGTCCATAACTTGTATCGCTACCTGCCAAAGATAACAACATCAATTTCAATTTTTCTTTTAAGTTGTATATAATAATGTCATAATTTCTTCAACTATTCATCGAGTGAATTTACCTATACATTCGGTTAAGGATCAATAATTCATCAAGCGAATGACGTAAATTATTTTGTTTAGGATCGATAATGCCAAGAATACTGAGGAATTTGTCCATCGAGCTCATCTCAATTCCGACAATGTGCAAAACACGCTTCTATAAAAAAAAAACTTATTTCTGAACTATTTTAATGGAAACTTGAATTTTAATTTAACTCTACGTAATATACGTTAATTCATTTTTGTGACAACACTTTGAAAGAAAAACACAGTAATGTTCATTTTAAAAACCATATTTTTTGTACCTATTTTAGAAATTTTAAATTGAACACTTAACTCAAGCCAATTGTCAATGCCTTTGTTCATATAATGTGTTGTGATCTGTATTTGTATCAAATTAGTACATATTATAGATTAATCTGCTGTAAAAGTATTATTCACGTAGGTAGCCTTTTCTTGATGTTGGGACTTCATTTTCCCAAATGACCGTATCGTGCAGCATAATAAATATAACCAGGTGTGTAAATATGAAACCTGAATTTGTGCATAAACGGCGTTAGCTGTCACTGTGGTTACCCTAAAACTGCGTCCTTGGCGCCACTTGCTAGTTTAGACTGCTGATAACGTTTTGCAACTCACAACTAGACAAGTTTCATGTCATAGTGTAGTTTTTAATAGCGTAGAACATGGCGCATTTGTACCTACAAACTACGATGTGCGGACAGCATTGACTTTTATTAGCATTTGAAGGAAACTGCTGCAGAATCTCATCGCATGCTTATCGAAGATTACGGTGATCATGCTCTTGGTAAGTCACAGTGCTATGCATGGTTTTAAAAAAATTAAAAGTGGCGATTTTGGCCTTGAGAAACGAAGAACGTGGAAGACCACTGAAAAAGTTTACAGACAGCAAATTTCAAGCTTTGTTAGATGAGGATGACGCTAAAACGCAACAACAACTCGCGGATCAATTAAATGTGACACGAGAAGAAGTTTCCATACGTTTAAAAGCCATGGGCATGATTCAGAAGGTGGGAAAATAGGTTCCACATGCATTGACTGAACGACACCAGGAAAACCGAAAAACCATTTGAGAAATTCTGCTCGCCAGGTACAAAAGGGAATCATTTCTCCATCGAATTGTGACTGGTGACGAAAAGTGGATCTATTTCGAGAATCCTAAGCGTAAAAGATTATGGGTAACTCCAGGAGAACCGGCGACATCGACTGCAAGATCAAATCTCTATGGACGGAAGACAATGCTTTGTGTTTGGTGGGATCAGAAGGGAGTGATCTATTATGAACCTCTAAAACCTGGCGAAACCGTTAATACCAACGTTACCGACAACAAATGATCGATTTGCGTCAAGCTTTGAGTGAAAAATGACCAGAATATGACCAAAGAAGAATATGACAACATAAAGTGATTGTGCTTCACACTAATGCACCCTCCCACACAGAAAAACCGGTCATTGAAACGATTGCGACGTTTGGTTGGGAAATCCTTCCGTGTGTGACTTACTCACCAGACTTGGCACCTTCCGATTTTCACTTACTTGCACCCATGGGACACGCACTTGCTAACCAGCGCTTCACATCTTACGAGAATGTACTAAAATGACCTGATGACTGGTTTGCAGCACAAGAGGCATAGTTTTTTGGTCTGGCATCCAGACATTGCCGGACCGATGGCAGAAATGTATCGCTAGTCATGGCCAATACTTCGAGTAAAATAGTTCTTAACATTGTCATCCAATCACTGTGTCTTTTCTGTACATAAATTTCGGTTTCATATTTACACACCTGGTACATTTCGAGTCGCTCGAAATTAGTATGGAATTTCCATGTTAGTGATAACAAAAATAGTAATTTCTTGATACAAAATGAATCCAAACTGATTAAGAGATAGAACAATATGAAACTAATTTTTAATCATATTTACAGAAAAAGTGTTTGTGAATCAATTGTATTGTTCATATATATTTTCTTATTTTTGCTCATATTTCGAAATATAACGCTTTATTTGTTGCTGTCAAAGAAATTCTCCAAATAACATTAATTTACAATTGTATTATTGCATATGCAGAAAAGTTCGACAAATATATCTGCAGTACGCAAAAGTCACGACGAACTGTAGGCTGCGAGTAAGAAAGAACAAATTATGCAACGTAAACAAGAAAACGCAACATAAAATATTTCCAGTGTGTTGTTCAATCTTGCTTACCTGAAATGGAAATTCACCAGGTTTTGCTGGTTCACCACCTATTATTCTGCTACCTGGAACTTCATTTTGCGTATTAGTGAACGCTATAATGGAAAAGTAATTTTAAATTAAAATTAAAACAACAACATAAAATTTAATGAGGATTAGTGTGATAATGAAGCAGAATGAATTATGTGCTTTAGTAAAATTAAAAATTTAATTTACATCTATATCGTTACCTCAGCTGATTAAGATGTGCTCAACAATACAATTCTAGCACAATTTAAACTATTTCATGTATAAAAAATGTTAAGAGAGTCAAATCCATCCACATTATATAAATAGCCTCATGGTCACTGACTGACTGACTTGCTGTCTCACTCATCAAAATTCCCAGGCCAAACAACTGGAGCTAGAACACCAAATTTGGCATGAAGTTGTATGACTAAGAGTAGACATTTTGAAAAACTCACCATCTTGGATCCAAAATAGGCCGCAAAACCCATTGTTGTATAGAATGCATAGCCTAAACCGCTGGGGCTACTGAAGTTAAACTTGGTTTGAAGCTACCTTATCACTAATAGGTTACGAAAATATTACAAAATGTATCCAAAGACGCCATCTTCAATCCAAAATGGCGGAACCGAAAAAATCATTTTCCACACCGTTTGAGCCAGAGATACGAAATTTGACATAAAGATATATTATCACGAATAATTTAGGAAAATATTACAACATTTAAAAAGTCGCCATCTTGGATTTAAAATGGCCGCCCAAAAATCTATTTCCACGCCGGTCGAGTTAGAGATATGTAATTTTATATGAAGGTGTACGTACCATCAAGAGTAGGCCAGGATAATATAAGAAAACGGTAAAAAAAAGTCACCATCCTGAATCCACAATGGCCGCCTAGAAACCTATTTTTACACTACTGAATCTAGAGGAAAGAAATTTGGTACGCAGGTGTACCATCACGATGGGGCAAACCTCCCCCATAGCGAGGCAGACATTATATAAAACCCCATGGTCACTCACTGACTGATGAAAATTCCCAGGCCGAACTATTAGAACTAGAAACACCAAATTTGGTATGAAGGTACATTATTACTCGTAGGTTGCGAAAACATTACATAATGTCTCCAAAGATGCGATCTTGCAACAAAACTGGTGCAACCCAAAAATCCGTTTTCCACGCCGGTTAAGCTACAGATACGAAATTTTCCACAAATGTGTATTATCAAGAGTAGTTCAGGAAAATATGACAACATTTTGGAAATGTCTCCATCTTGGATAGAAAAATGGTAGTCAAAAATATTGTTTTATAGAGTGCATAGCTTAAACCGCTGGAGATAGAAACACCAAATTTGGTATGAAGGTATATCATCACTAGTAGGCTACGAAAATATTTTTAAAAAAATGTTTAAAAAGTCGCCATCTTTGATCCAAAACGGAAGCCAACCCTATTTTTGTCTAGCGTGCATAGAGTTATGTAGAGAGAGAAACGAAATTTGGTAAAACGATACATCATCATTAGTTGCTTACGAAAATATTAGAAATTATCTCCAAAAACGCCATATTGGATGCAAAACGCCTGGCCCCTAAAATCCATTTTCCACATCGTTTGAGCTAGAGATGCGAAATTTGGCATAATGGTGTATTAACACAAGGAGTTTAGGAAAATATTTTAATTTGAAAAGTCGCCAGCTTGGATTGAAAATGGCAACCCAAAAACCAATTACCACACAGTTCGAGCTACGGAAATGAAATTTTGTGTGAAGGTGTCCTATTACAAGTAGGTGACGGTAACATGAGACAACGTTAAAAGAAAGTCGCCGTCTTTAATTCAACATGGCCGCCCAAAACCCATTTTTCAAACCATTGAAGCTATAGAAATTAAATTTAGTATGAATGTGTATGACCAAGAGTAGGTTACATACAATAAATGGGGCGGACGTCCTCTATGGTGGTAGATCTGCAGCATGGGCGCGCAGTCTCCCGGAGAGTCGGGTTACGATAACCGCTAGAAATAGTGAAGCGAAATTTGGCGTAAAGGTAAATTATCAGGATTAGGTTACGAGAAACGCATTAAGTGATCAAAAATTCGCTACCTTGAATCCAATATTGCCGACTAAGATTCATACAGAAGGCATTTTTCGCCCAAACAAACATATTTCTACTCAGAATGACGTGCATCATTGGTTATCATATATTTTCTACCCTCACGATTGTACTTCAGCGGTTCCATGTATTTGGAGGTATTTTTGGCCGCCATTTTGAAAAACAAATTCCCAATATCTTCTGTATTTATGGGAATATATCGACTAAACCTGCACATTTCGATTCAGACCAATTTCAATCAAAAGTTTCGGTACCAGTGGCCGCCATCGTAAAAAATATATACTTTTCCTTATATCGTCGGTGTTTATTGCACAATTTATACCAAACCAATATATTTCGACTCCGATCCATGTACTTGAATGTTTTTCACACGTTTTCGATATCACCGGCCGCCATCGTGTAAAACTGGACTTTTTCTATATCTTCGGCGTTTATGAGAATTTTTCAACCATACTAACATATTTCGACTCCAAGCGGTATATCTCAATGGCTTTCATGTATTTTCGGTACATTCGGCCGCCATTTAAAAAAAAAATGACTTTTCCTTATATCGTCGGTGTTTATTGCACAATTTCTACCAAACCAACATATTTCGACTCCGATCCGTATGCGTTTTTCATGTATTTCGTTTTTTTTTTCGGCGGAGATATTTATAAATGAAGATCCTTTTATATTTTCGTTGTTTTCGAAACCTTTGCCTCAAATTACCGAATTTGATAAAGAGATACAAGAAGAGAAGGTTAGGGGTAATAAACGAAGTGAAATATAAACCATATATTGAACCCAATATGGCTGCCAACTGGAGCTAACGTTACAATAAGAACTACAGGGGATCTTTTATCGAAAGACCCAGGTTCGGGGCGCCGGGGTCTCCAGCGAAGCAAACCTAGTATATATAAATCCGAAAATTAATACGTTTGTTACTTATACAAATCTATATTCTTGAATACCAAATTTGCATACGTATTCCTTAGGTCCAGGTGCAGGTTTTAGGCGTATTTTATGTTAACCTAAGTAGTCGTGCTGCGAAGTGATTGTTTGTAACAATGAAAAAATAAATTATTTCCTTTTGAAATATAAACCATATATTGTTTGTAACGAGTGTGACAAATTTATCACACATTATGTGACACTGGAACATGGTTGTGCAAAGTTCTGCAATTTCAATAAAGTAAACGACATTGTAGAATTCTTTATTGGAAGATGAAATTATTTGTCGTGATTTCCGAGCGTGATTACCAATTATATTGGTGTTTTGCGAAGTTGATAATTTATTTAAAGCTGTCACGGGTCAACGAATGTGGTAGAAATAGGGATCTTATGTCAACAATGTATTGAATATGTACACGTTAATGAAGTTTATATGTTTAACACAAAAAAGACACTGTGCCACAACTACATCTACTGAATTCAAGACACTATAATTATTCATTTCCAAGTCCCTTGATGCCAAAACTATTGGAAAAGGGACCTTCTATTCCCGTTCACGGTGTCTCTCCGTCTGTCCATATCCAGAAATTAAATCTCAGGAAGTTTAGACAGATGCGTGAGATGTCATTCGAAAGGTTTAGATTAAACTAGCTCAGGGTCTCTAGAACCGTCTTCATTGGTTCAGTGTTTGTAGCACATTTTCTAAAAAATCCATTATGCAAATTGCTTCCATTATTTTAGTCATAGTATCCCCAACCTTCGCATAAACATTGTATGGCACAATATGAACATACTAGTGGATGCTTCCACTCCCCAATAACTCCACTGTTACTGTTGTCAGCCCATGCTACAAATAAATCTCATGAACCATAAAATGTAGAGACGTAATTTTAAAGTAGTCTAAGTGTACGTGCAGGAACAAGAAAAATTGCGAGGGGCCCCTATACTTATATGAAAATTTGCTAATAGTT
>JAGDQP010037991.1:0-18367 GCA_022664845.1 Lepisma saccharinum
ACGCTCCTGATTACAACCTCCCTTTATCGTATTTTTGCACAACCTGCACTCAACATCTTATGCACGACAGCTAGCACTGAAATGAAAACAGGTAGAAAGAGAGAAACTGACTTCAAATTGGGATTCAAAGATTTCAGTTAACACGGTTGTTTGCAACCTTCTAACACTACAGCTTTTCCTTCTGGTATTTGTGCACTATATACACTCACAAGGAACCCGTCAATGAGATTATATAATAACTTAGCTTGGGATTTGGCTAGGAGAATCTACGTCCTATAGAAAGGTTATATACAGAAAGATTAGCTGCTCATTTTAACCTCAAGATCAAGAGAAAGAAATATTGGTGGGAAGTGTACACAAAGTGTATTTGTTATAATTAAATCAACTCACTTCTGCTTCGCTTTCGTCCAAGATTAAAATACTGACGATTTGTAGCGTCTTCACCACCATAGCAGTGCTTCACCACTACATTCCTCACCAAGGACGTTGTTAGGGAGTCTGCCCCCACCCGATTTTTTTGTAAATAAAGTTTTATTTTAGACAGAGTTATACCTATGGACGTAAAATGAATGGCATCATAGCGGCGTGCAGCAGGTGACCCGAATGCTAGGACCCACTCATTTGCCAACGCAGATAAATACCAACTTAATGCCACCTTACCGCACTGCCATCTGTCATCAATGTTGTCAATTATCAGACGGGACAATATGGGAGAGAAAACCAACGAGGCAGGCTTCATAGCTCTAATACAAGATCCAATCAACAATCCCAGTACGGAATTCAAACCTATACGCATACCTTTACTTCAGAAAGAGTCTTCGTCACACAAAGAGAATAGTAAAATGTTAGTCACTCAAAAAAATGTGCCTAGTGGTTAGAATAACGAGTTACAAATCGAAAGATTCTAGGTTCAAATCCCGCTGCAGACATTTGGAAAATTTACAAACCAATTAAATACATCATCATGAAGACATTGGGCATTATTCCAACAAAACGTGTATACCAATAGACAGCAGCCATGGTCAATTCTCTATTTTAACCAACTCAACACCCCAGGATTACAGTGTCGTATCTTAATAGGACTTTAATAGCAGATACAACAATATAATCCTGGAAGTTGACGTTTTGGCGGCTGTGCGTCGACCCACCATGGTCGGCAGAACCTTGGGGTTTGTGCAACATCCTGTTGTTGGGCCAACGTCGACGCTGATTTTGCCTCCAAAGGCACCACGTCGGCCAACGACGTTTTCCTTATGGAAATTTTTATATGTATTCCATTCACTTCGTAGTACAGAGTATAGTCGTCCTGAAGCTGTAAGACGACATTAATAATCAGTTTTAAAACAGGAATTTTTCCTATGATACCGCTATAACAAAAGCATTTTTATTTCCGTTAACAGATATTCTACAACGAAAATGTCGGCTCATTTTCGTTTTAAGCAGTTAATAGAATAAAAATAATCTTTAGTATCTTTCCAGCCAAGTGGTTCCTGACAAACAACTTCCCAGATAACCTTCGTATTTAAAATAACATCAAATATCATTGAAATGCAACTTTTAAACTCGAGCGTTAAAACATTTCGAGATTTACTGTTAGCGTTGTATCGTTATTTAGTTAGATAGCTTCCGAGGATCCAACACCCAATTGGATCTTTTGTGCTTGTGGTATAAAGAGGATTTACAAGCTGTTAAGCAGATAATGAAGATTTTCTGGTTCTTAACTACGAAAGGTTTCGTTGCATGCGTCACAAATTGGCTGTACCATTCCTTTTAACAGGTTGGATAGGATAGTGAAAGTGATTTTACAGCTGCAGAGAAATCAATAGGCATTGTGAAATAGGAAAAAAAAAACACTCCCAAACCTGTGGTCCGCGAACTCCTGGATGCCCCATGCATTCAATTTGGTCCTAGAAAACAAATCCAAAGATTTTTTTTTTTTGCCTCTATTTTCACATAACATTGCCATAAATGATCTTACATGACTGCAGTTGTTTCCAACAATTGGTTTCCTAAGTACGTCTGCCGTTTAGCATAACTTACAGGAGAGCTTTCCAATGATATCTGAGTATGGTTATAGTTATTATTTCACTACCCATGGCAGAATATATCAGGACCGCGATGCATGAATATTTACTTTAGGGGGTTCTTTGTATGTTAATTCAATACCTTCATATTGAACACAGAAACCTGTGATTTTGTTAGAATCACACCTGCATTGTGTCAAATTCGGCGTGGCGTATCTTTTTTCGGTGTTAATTCACCACAATGAAAGTGTCATTCAAGCAAGATCACAGCATTTTGTGCTCAACACACTGGTGTTGACTTAACACATTCACAATAGGTACTCACAGTTGTGTTAACACCAGCATTTCTTGTTGTGTTTCATCAATCAAATAGGTCTTGGAGAAATCGAAGAAAGAAGTATCCAAGGCATTGGATTTCTTTTGTATGTTAATCAGATAATTTCTGAATTTTCCTAAAAACAATAATCCAAAGAACATCTAATCACATAATAACCGGGAGAATGGATTATTCCGAGGAAAGGTTATCCAGCCCCCTTGAGGAAAACTCGGAGGGCCTCCGGTGGCCCGCCTTCATGGTTGGTGAGCCACCGGCGGCCCGCCGAGTTTTCCTCATGGGGAGTACTCAGTCTTCAAGAGGTTACATATTGGCCCATACAAGACAAATCACATTCCAAAGAATGTACAGCTCTGGATGGATAGAAAAAATATATAAAAGAATTATTTCTGTCCTTAGAAATACAATTTCGTATCGATTGGAGCAGAGGTAGAGAACGTAAAAGAAACCGTGGTTTTAATTAAAGGTGCCATTCCGACATTTGCCTCGCCTGATTGGAGGAAGGATACCAAGACTTTACATTCGAGGTATCAAATTGAAAATTTGGCGAGTTTAGTGCTAATGTTTTTCGTATATATAACATCCCTAGGAGCACAGAATATCCCCAGTAACACAAGATTAATTCAACGTTGAGGAAACCGGTAAAATTTGTTCAGCAAAACGGCGATTAAATTGTTGAAAAGGTGAAGATTAAGCTGGAAAACAACCCGTTCTGTAAAACAATGAAAACAAATGGCTTCTTTTATGCACCTGCGATAGACGTTTCCTGCTGCCGTGTTTTGAAAAACATACTCTCATGTTCTAGACAAGAACGTTAACAGCAAAAAGCCGTTTCAATGGATACGTTCATGTAAACACTAAGCTTGTATTTTTTAGCGCAAGTGTTGCCAGGCCAGGCGCTCTTGAGTCCATTTGTTCACAGGTTTCCCTCCAAGAGGTTATCGCATGCAAAAAAGACACTGGCAATAATACGGCTAATAGATAATAAATTGTTTTACAGAACGAGCTGTTTTATTGGCTGTTTTCTTGCAGGGACATAGAAACGCCGTGCACAAATGATATCTAAATTGACCCGTTGTCTTTGTGTTTGATTGTCAGAAAATTCCACTAAGTTAAGAAAAGAGGGACGCAAAAGCAGTGGGAGACTTTTCTCCACAACAAAATAATAGTCCATTTCTCAACAAAGATCTGTTTTTCTCCCAAAGTTTCTTTATAGGATGATGAATTTCTATCGGAAACTGAAAAGAGAAAATCACACTTGAAAGAGGAACAAGAAAAAACTGGAAGCCAAACAAACAAACAAACACCATGTCATGGTTTTAACACGTTGTTGTGAAAATGTTAATCTTGTGTTTCTTTTTACAAATACGATAAATCACTAACGGATGAAAGTGATGAAGAGCTTTTGTATTGTTTGAAGGGGGGAGATGAAAGAACTGAACTCAACTGGATGTTCAATTTGTCATCCCTGTCTGAATAAAAGTGTCGATCGAAGAAAACTAGGTGACGAATGGAGAACTTGACATCGCTGGAGGGTCCAGCGGACGTTTTCATTTTACATGTGTATGCGTGGGTCTGTGTTATGTTTCTGAGTTATGAGTGTATGTGTATCAAAAAGTGCGTAGGACAGGAATAAGATAAAGAAAAGTGAGTGACGTAATATACGATAAAAAGGAAAAAAGATAACGCACCATAAAGTAAAAAGGATGCGTTAGAAACACCACCTGAAGATCTTCAGAATATACGCATCGTGTTTTATATGAAATACAAAGAATATTTGTACTGTAAAAGACGATAAATTTTTAGGTCCGTAAAGTTAGCCCCACCCACAGTTTTTTCGTTATATCTTGCTTAGAAATGGAGCACTAATGTTCGGGTCTGATGCACTAACGTGCACTAACGATGCACTAACGACCCAGTATGGTTGGGTCGGGATGGGTCTAATATTTCTTAGTGGGTGGGGCCAACTTGACGTCAAGTTGGCCCCTCCTACAGTTTTTTCGTTATATCTCGCTTAGCAACGGAGCACTAACGTTCAGGGCTGATGCACTGACATGCACTAACAACCCAGTATGTTTGGGTCCATAATTTGTTAGTGGGTGGGCCAACATGACGGACCTGAAGTTTTCTACATTTTCTAAACACTTTTATAATTTCAATTTCCGAACTGTATCTCTTGTTTATCTTTCTTAGTACTCGTGCGATTATATTTGAAAGTCCTTCAATATCTGTTATCCGTGTCTTCAGGTCTTTATTATAAAACCAACGCTTGTCGGTTTGCCATTTTCTGTTTATTTGAAGTAGAACGTGTGCCCTGACGGTGGTACTAACTGTTCTTCATTCTTTTCTATACTAGTCCACTTAATAGGAAATACACCGAGTCTATCGAACTAAAAGTTTATAAATATAACAACTTAAAAAGTACTCATTTCAAAATTGTGGTTCGTAAAAAAATTGATGACTTCCAGTATACCTCTCTTCTCACGCTTTTATTCTTTTTGTTAAGAAATTTGGTTTCCATTACACGTATCCTGTTTCAAATCTCTGTGCATAGAGAAAGTGAAAGAAGTTAGATTACATAGGAAGACGGAGGGGACATTGTTTTACTCTTGTCTCTTTCGTTTACTTTTGTCTTAAAGATTTATGAGAATTCACATTTAACTACAAGAAGCAGAGTTGCAAACCATATCATTTATTATTGCTTTTATTTGCTGTTTGTCTTCCCTGGGCTTATTCACAAAAACTGTTTTTGCGGGATGGAGATGTGCTCTGACGTCAAAGGAGTAACATTTTAGAATTTCAATTTCATTCTATTTGCGCAGAGTCAAAATTGGCGAAAGGTCGACTTTTAGTAAAATTCTCGTCAATAAATTTACCTTAACTTCTGATTCAACGTTTTAGAGCTGACGAGGAATTACTGTACTCAGCCCGGTCTTATTCTTGGCCTGGCTTAACCTACTTGGCACATGATATTGGTATAGCCAACGACATACCTCACACATAGCACAAACGTTCTATGCGCAGTTATTGCTCTCACGTTTCTTCTTTCTATAATGGGCAACGATGTGAGTTCCTAAAATATTTTACTGTAGGAAGCAGTTGAACAGCTGACAAAATTATTGTAGGTGAAAACTTTTGTTAACTTGGCCTGGCAACAGCGGGAATATTTTCTATTGCATTACGTCACCAGTAGACAATGGGAAGGGTATTTGTGTTGCTTTCTTCGTGATTAGATGGTACGTCACGTCGACGTTAGTCGAGGAATTTCTCATCAGAGACACGCAGGAGAGCAAATAGAAACACATTTCTAAATTTCTAACTGCTAGAAAAACTTCAAACTAGTGAAACAGTTCCATAGAAACAATGCTAAGATATTGTTTATCAAGCAACAATAGTGATTATTACCTCTGTAATTGCAGACAACTATGTAGAATCTATCACGATTGTAACACAGTGCTATTTTTGTGAAGGAAGTTACTTGAGAGAAAAACAAAAGTAAAAAGTGGGTTCAATGTAAAATATGTTACGTGTGGTTTCATGAAGAAATTTCAAAAGTGGGACGAATGTAGAAAATATCACACCTCGTTCCACCAACAACGTAATTCTAAAGCAGCAAACGGTTCTCTATGCTCCTGTGATGTTAGTTTCTATAGTTGAAGAGGGATTTTAAAGGAGTAGCTGCATTTCCGCCAGGATTGCCTATCTATCTATACCCTTCATCCATAGATCCAGATACAGTTTTTAATAGTGTGACTACTTACGAGACATGTACGACAAAGAAGCAATGGGTGAAATCCATAGCCTTTTATTTTCGTATTGTTCTAGAAAATAAATATTTTCTCGTGTTTTGGATGATCGAAATTAGTGTCTAATGGTGGTGTGTGTTTAATTTAATCTTTGTAGATGTTCAAGAAATACTTACCTTTGTGTGCATCAAAGAAAGAGTGAGCAAAATTTGAGATCTTTTCTCCCTGTTAATTTTTACAGTGTAGCTTAGACAAAATTAAGTAAAAGTGAGTCATATTGTGGGAAGTAAAGAGGAAAAGAAAACTAAGAAACTAGTTTTTACATCCCTTACGCAACCTATTGAACTATGCTATTCAAACAAACTATGGTTGACAATCAAAGAGATAGAGGAAGAATATTGATATAATGGAGATATAGTGTTGAGAAAGAAATACGCGCAAGAACGTGTCAACCCTCAATTCGCTCATAAATTAGCTGACTGCAGCCATTACCCAGCCCTCGCGGTCAAGGCGGTAACATCACAGATTTTAGATTGACAGTGGATAGGTATGTGGGTTTGAAGCCCACAGGCGGCCATCCTGACTGAAGTTTTCCAGGCTTACCCTCAGTTTCACCAGGTGAATGCCGGGATTGCACCTTAAGTAAGTTATTGGCCGTTACCTTCCTCATCATCTTACCTATCCTATCCTGGCATGAGCTAAAGATACCTAAAGGCCATCATTGTATTCAAGAATTCAAATTCAACTGCAGCCATCTGTTGTATAGATTGTGAACTACTTCTGCGATCAACTTTCAGACACTTCTTCCCGTATTTGTTTTTTGTGGAATATTTTGTCTACATGCTACGAGAAATTGCCCAACAAATAGGGTTTACAAAACTTGAGATTCCCCCACCTGTGTGACCCAATTGTAAGCGGGACCATCAAAACAAATTAAAGACGCTAAACGTCTTGAAAAGATTTGTCTACATCCGCATTAACGATGATGCATAAACTGTTCGTTTACTCTATTTTCCGTTATGTTTTTTTTTCAGTGCTTTTATTCTGATTAGGAGATGGATACACTGACGAGATGTATTCATATTGATGACAATAGGGACTAGAGTTAGTTCATAACGACGCGATTGAATTTGTCACTGCGAGGACTGTCAACAAGAATTGGCGTGTCCCATTTACTGGAGACTTTTTTTTCTTTCTCTCCTTTCAGAATTCAAGTATCACTTAGAGACAAAGCTTACTAGAAGAATAGCCTAAAACAGGGGAGAAGGACGCAGGGAAGACAATAGTATTTGTTCTCTCCTTACACAATTAAATTCAGATTTTTTTACAAGCTATTATTGTGATGTGAGTGGAGTAATACTTATTTGGTGGATTATATGCGACGACCAGTGAGACACAATGTTCCTAAAAGATCACGCAGTCATATCCTTGTGTTTGTAAAGATGCAAGGAGACTTTACAGCTAGGAAGGAGGAATATAATGAGTTATCTACAATGAAGCTCTTGAGCAAGAATATGGTATGAACAGCGCAGAGGGGTTAGATTCAGGATATTACTTCTAAATATAAAATTTATTTATTGCGTTCTAGGCTATTTAGACTGACATGTAAAGCCATCTAAAGTCTAACGTGTAGCGTTCCTTGGCGAACAGAACACATGAAAGGAATGACAAATCAAAGCAGTGGTTCAATACCGGTCTTCACCTGGTGGAACTCACATTATGATGACAGGCTATTTAGAATACGTTTATCCCCTCCACTCTTCAACATTGTCGTTTTGACTTGACGATAATGATGATAGGTATATAACCGAAAGTTCACTGGGCAAGATGAACCGATCGTGCTTTTTCATTGCCCTAATTTAGAGTTTAACGTAGGCTTCAAACGACATGTGTTCCCAACTTTTATCAAACCTGGGACCCCTTTATTGCTAGGCAGGAAGCGTTACAACTCACCTACAGGGGACAATCTTGGCCTAGCATTCTATTAATACATGTTAATATCTAGTTGACTATTCGTGTCACTCATATTTTTTTCTTTTCCATTCATTAAACACGGACACACGTTTTTGCAAGTAAATTCCTCCAATCAAGAATATCTTCTTTCATTTGAAACATGGGTCGAATTCTGTTTCATTTCTGAATTTACAGAGCTCCAAGTGCAAGTCCAAAATCAACTTTTAAGTATCGTAAATGAAAAAAATCAAATCAAACCTATCGTTAGTACTACTGTCGATCCGTTTACATTACATTTTAACTTCTAATATGCATTATGTTCAAATAAATTAACTTCTAACAATGCACTTTGCTGTAAGCGTTATTTTTAATTTATTGATAAATATTCATTTCATTGGAAGGGGACTCTTTTGAGATCGATTTTGAAATCCCTCTAGATCGAAATCGAAGCCAATTTAGAAATAAATGTTGAACACGATTATTTACTTGTTTTTTGATGTGAGTAATTCACCTACGAAATATATAAATGTGTATAAACATACCATAATCAGCCACTCTGCTGCTTACTATCTCAGACTTTCCCTATTACTTACTTAACCTTCGTACCCCTAAGGATTCTTTCTGAAAGATTCTGCAGATCTAAATTCTGAAGGTTTGCAAACTCCTCCCATAATGCATAATTATGTCGAGTTTATATTTCTGGGCCTTACAACGCACCACTCAGCAACAAAACAGTTCATTATTTCTTTAACGTATTTCTTCAAAAGGCCCACAGAATAGTATTCTTTATATGTATACACCCCTGCCGCAAAATTTCAAGTGATGTCCAGAGTGATCTACGCCAAAAGTTTGCTCCTTCTTGGATACAATTTCTTTTACGAATTAGGCCTATACTCCTAAATGGTTAGACTGATTTGAGCACTTTCCACAGTAACATCTACATTATTTTCAAAGTTATTCGCAAAAGAAATTGTACCGAAAGAGAAAAACATTTTGAAGTTGATTGTGCTAGTTACGACGTAGTGAAGAATCTAGGGAAAACACATCCATTCATCATACAATTGGACAAGCACTCGCACATAATTTACACTTTGAATAAAACATTTATACACTTCTTTATTTCAGGATGCATTTCTTCTATTCCACAATTCCCTTACCTTGCTTTCTCTTTTAATAATCTACACACCTAATTTGCTGTACATATAGTAAGCTTGCACTAGATTTAACTAAATTTCTTGGACATTTACTTTATCTAGTTAGTTTCGATATTTCCTGCTAATCTATACATTGAAAAGAGACTTACAAAGTATGTAAATGCAATTAAGTATTGCCGAAATGACTTTTAAACTAGTGGCAATATAAAGCGGAACTGGGAAACAAAAGCGAAACGAAATTCAGAACGTAAAGCCTGTTTGATAGTTACAAAACATTAATCAACTGACGAATGTCTTAGGAGGGTTGTATAAATTCTTCCTGTTCTCTTTTTCATTTTATTGTCAAGATTTAAAATTTATTGCTTTGGCGTCGTAAAGAAAGGAAAGTAGCAAAGATAATAAGAAAACTTAGTAAAAGGAGTAGAAGAAGGATAAGAAAAGAGCGAAAGAAAGATAGGAGGAGAAAGAAGGTAGAAATAAGAAGTTTGGTCAAGAAGTTTTCCAAATGTCCAGAACGACATGAATCAAAACTTGGAAGTGAATCAGAATCAGCAACAGGAAAAAAAACTGAATGAAGAGAAAAAAAAATAGGAAACGAAAGAATAGATACAAAATAAGCAAAAAATGTTAGAAATTGAATGGACATGTATCTGGTAAAACTTAACAAATGAAAAATAAGAAAATGAGGACGCCGAAATGTCCAAATTCGTTCTTTTTTTTTAAGTTCAGAAAAGTATTTTCTGACCCAAAAAGATAAGTAGATTCTATTTCCCCCAAAAGTTTCTTAAATCAGCCATAAATAATGGTAAAAGATAAATGAATTTATAGCTCTGAAATGTAGTATAAAAAAATAAGGAAGATAAAACAGAATACTTTTAAGGACAGTCATCTCCATCCAAAGTATATTCTACATCGCTGCTGTTAGTTAATCGTTCGAACAGAGAATAGAGAAGGATTGTACATGAATCATGAACTTTCAGAAATTTCTCGTGTCCAATGCTTCTGAAGTGATAAAAACTTGTTCAACCTTAAAATTATGAAGAAAAAACTAACAGGATTTTAATCAGGCCCACCAGAGATTTTATGAAAATCGTAGACCTTTACTTTGACAGTCCTATCATATACTGTGATGATTTGTACCTCGTTTGATTGTAGATTCCAACGAAGTAACAATTACGCCCATCGTGCCTGCTCAATTCGTAGAAGAAGAAGAGGAAAGGTGAAAAAAGAATTGTTTTAGAAATCATGGGGAGTTGGCAACACTTACAGTTACCCTACGCCGACAGAAACAAGCCTTCCACTGAAAAACCAGAAACATCGGTCCAATACAAAGCGGGAAAAATTTAATAACCTATAATAGTTTCAGTTGCGCAATACCCTTGTATATTAGGGTTTGAATGGAGTAGTTGACCTTTACGTTTACGCCTGTGACTAGTGGAGACGTAAGGCAATCTGGGGCTTGGGGCAAGTGAACTTGATTGAGGTGTGTTCGCAAACACAGCCCTGAGCGCACACTTGTTGGCCCGAATATAATATTTTCCGTTTACCGAGCCCCTTGGGAAAACTTTGTTCCCACGGTGGCTCACTTATCAAGACAGATATCTTCTAGCTCATTGGCCGTCACCTATACACATGGCAATGGTTATTCAGAGCGTACAGAGTGATTCTTATCAGCCATTATAGTCAAGCGCACAAGTAACAGTCTTGAAAGCATGGGCGAATTTATGGGGGCATTGCCCCCCCCCCTCCCAGTCCTTTCAGAATGACTTTAAATGTTTCATTCTCAACAATAGCTTTTAAAGTGATTTCTCCCCAAGGTCTCTCTCCTGCCCCCCAGGGTTTCTCTCCTAAATCTGCCATAGTTATTGCGTCACCGACCACCACCGATGTGCTTTATTTATTAATCTTAAAAAAGGATTATCCACTTGTGTCGACGACCGGCAGGGGTCCTTCAAGGGTGGGGGTCAGGGGAAAGCTAGCCCCACTTTACGCAGCCACTGCCTCTGACCGAGGTTCTAATCGTCATAGCTATATGAATTTTCCCATCGTGCCCCATATGTAGCAGGGAACCAGGAAAACGTTAAAAATGTAGGGAAAGCGCGATTTTTTTAAATTTCGCCAGGTAAAATAGACGCTGAAAATAAAGGTTTGTTTTGGTGGCCCTTTCACTTTCCTGGCCTAGTAGGAATGCGCTGACGAAAATTATAGCATCTGTAACTGCATTCCTACTTTACCACTTGAGGTCACTACTATGCTTCTACATCACTTTGGAGATAACCCTTCAAAGAAATGGAGAAATGACAAAAGGAGAAAAACTCAAAAATTTCCTAGTGTGCTAGGGCTGTTACTTATCGTATTTCACATACATGATCTTGCTACTAATTTGGTTTGTAACTCAAATGGATTATTACTATTTGCAGATGATTGCAAAATATTCAGAGAAATAGTCGAACCTCATGATGCTACATCGCTGCAAAGTGAGTAAGTAGTACCTCTGAGCGGATTCAGTACGGGGATTCACAGGTGCCCGCCCCCTCGCTCGACACAAATTCGCATACCGCTAATTGGTTTTTGCCCAGAAAAACGCATACCGTGTTAATGATCCAAACATAGACAATCATAGCATTCATTATTTTCCACATAGTCGACTTAAACGACCATTGATTGTAACCATTCCTGCACTATTTCCATGCAATTTATATTATAATAGCCCTTCGGAAATAATTGTTTGTCTTGATGTGGTCAAAACTCAACCTGCCATTGGAAAACTACTTCAAAAAATCAATGTGGACGAGTATCAGTAAGGTGAAATAAAATCATATATGTCTGAACGGCCACAGTATATGAAAGTGGAAAAGCCATATTTTGATACTTTACACGTACACTTAAAAAATGAACGTGGACAAAAATTGCCATTCCAATTTGGAACATCAAGCAATACACTTCATTTTAAACAGAAAGCATGATTTCAGAAAGTTCTGATAATAATTTTTACATTAACCTAAGTTCAAATGCAAGTACACGAACGTATACAAATAGTACACCTACACATTTTCGTAATATTCTCAATCATCGTATTCAATTCAATGATCCTTCGTGGAAGGTTGGACTTAGTGAAATTCATATTCCACTTACATGTCAAAATGTTCGTGATGGAGAAAATATCTTTTGGTTCGATTTAAAGGACGGAACAAAACTAAAACATCGTATTACTTCAGGATATTATGCAATCGTCCAACAATTACTGGATGAACTCAACAAAAATTACACCATGGATAGAATTTACCTATTCTAATACAGTTCAAATCAAAACCACAGATAATATTAAAGCTATTCGTGTCTCTCCATGTTAGCATTGCAATTAGGATTTGGACCTAGCATTAACATTTTAAAACTTGGAGCAATACAAAAACAACACTACCTAGGTATTGGGTACCCACAGCAAGTGTTTGTATACACGGATCTCATTCCGCCACAATATGTAAGTAATACAAAAGCACCATTACTTCGAATCGTGTCCATGACGAATACGAATCATGGAAAAGAGCAAACTATTACATTTCAAAACGTCCATTATTTCCCACTATCTACATCAAGTTTCGATACAATTGAAATCCTACTAAAGGATCATGCTGGACGTAATTTGCCATTCTCATCCGGAACATTGACGGTTACACTTCACTTTACGCGTCTCCCCTTTATATCGCGGACGCGGAATCCCGTATTTTGCTGGACCGTCTATTAAGGCGGCCACGGAATCGGAACTTTATTTCGTGGTCTTTTTTCGATTTGCAATGCCATTTTTTAAACAAGGTGCCAAAGCCGTTGGACGACAAGCTCTACAAACAGGAATTCAAGTTGCTGGGGATATTTTAGAAAACCACTTGTAAAAGAATCCATAAAGGCATGCATACGCAAAATTGAATCAGTTGCATATCGATAGTGGTAGACGACGCGCAAGCAAACGAAGAGCTCCTGCACGTGTTGAACCACGCGCAAAGCGTCGTAAACGTACAAGTACTAAACCAAGAGATATTTTTAGTTAATCATCATGTCGTTTCTTACACCTGCTAGTAAAGAGTGTTGTACCAATGAATTGGATTTGGTATCTGTACCCATGACACAAACTGCTATAAAATCCTCACGTATGGTTGACTGTCGATTTATTTCAACACTCACATCCGAAGGACCCATTGAATTTGTTATTCCTGGAGATACATCAGAGTATATTCATCCTTCGCACCTTTACCTCTATGTCAAATGTAAAGTACTAAGGAAAAATGGGGATAATTTTCAAGTAGCTACAGCAGGACCACCACCCGTTGCAGCTGATATTGTTGAAACTGTGAATACTTTTTTACATGACATGTTTTCACAAGTCGATGTTTACTTGAATGATAAAATCATTTCGTCTTCGAATGGAACCTATCCCCACCGTTCCTATCTTGAAACAAGTCTCAACTACGGGGAAGAAGCTACCAATACTCATTTGAAAACGACTTTATGGTATAAGGATAAGGCGGGAAGTTTAATACGTTAACTAATGCCAGTGTTGGATTTCAAAAACGTAGTGCAATGATTGCAGCTAGTGCATCTATTGAAATGCTAGGTCATCTTTTCACTGATATGATAACGATCGATCGTATTCTTCCCAATAAAGTTAACATGCAAATCAAGCTCAGTCGTAGGAAAGATGCATTTCTGTCTTATGGTGGCACAACAATCTGATTTCAAAGTTCACTTGAAGGAAGTCATACTGTATGCAGGTCGTATGGAAATAACTTTTGATGTGTCTCTTCAATTAAATCGATATATGCATCAGGATACTGCAAAGATTCCAATGACATGTGTAGAAACACGTGTTCATACTATACCTCAAAATCTATCTACTTTCAATTTGGATTATTTATTTTTAGGAAAAGTACCTAAAGGTCTTGTATTGGGTTTCTTTCCAATACTGCATTCAATGCACAATACAATGAAAATCCTTTCCAGTTTCAACATTTTAATCTCAACAAATTTCAAGTTCAGATTGGTACTAAATTTTATCCACCCACTCCCTTGATTAATAATTTTGCAAAACAATTTGTATATTTCAAGTTATCACACTTTGATTTCCGGTACTGGCATATTTCATCAAAATGAAAGGGCATACCGTTTCACCTGAAGAATATCCCAATGACTATACGCTGTATGTTTTTTTATTTTGTCGCCTACCAATACATTAGACGATTCTACATGGGATGTCGTCAAGGATTCACCTGTTAATATTAAAATGGGGTTCAGTACTCGTCTTTCACAATCCATTACTTGCGTGGTTTATGCACAATTTGATTCATTAATTCAGATTGATAAGGACCGAAACGTCTAAAAGGATAATATGGTCAAATTCATCAATTTAGCCTTGAATACCATATTACCATAAATTTTATGTCATTATTTAAGTAAAGTAGTTGGCACTCTGTCTCAGTACATGTATATAAGGTGGAAGTAAGTTCCTGTTTACATCAGTATAAGGGCAATCATCCACTTTTTGGCGTTCGATCAAGCTTGTGACGATTACCTTATCGTCAAGGAGTTGGCCGTTGTCAAGCTTGATCTCAATACCGCACATACTTGAACTTTTAAACAACTCTTTAACAGTGAAGATTTACCGCTAATACTTCAATTTGACAACCAGTACCTGTCCACAAACATCTATGGATTACAGTGGTCAGAAGGCGACGTAGCACACAAACATTTGCAGCAAGTCCTTATAAAATATACAAAACATATTGATGTTCTCTACGTCCATGGCCGCCGCAGACAACATTTCTTGGAACGACTCCTAGGACGAAGTGTGTTAAATCTAGATTTGAACTGTCCGAAATAAAGTAAATTACTTTTTCCTGCAAGTCATTGTGGTCAGTTCCATACGTTCCGATGCGCATTTTATGAAGCACAGTGATACAGTAAATGTCTGACCTATCATGATTTGTCAAAATATGTAAGTCATGGACCAAAAACATATATAATCCCACCCCCATTATACCAAGTCCCAGCGTACCTGAATATGATGATGTGGACTGCAATTCGACGTGACTATATGGAGTGATGAATTGTTAAATGTTGTGTTGCATGACTGTATCACAAGTTCAATATTGACTGGCATATATGCACTAAATCATTTACCTGTAATAGTAAAGGCTCCAGTTGCAATAATCATTAGAGTCCGTCCTCTCAGCAAGAAACACACTGGACATGTATCTATATCAATAAAAATCGTCGAGCCTTTTATCTCGACAGTCTCGGCCGCAATCCGCAAAAACCTATAGTACAATTTCTTCAATGCAACTCTTCAATGCATCATGTAAATAAAGTGCAATGCCAAGTTGACAATTCCGTTTTGTGTAGTTTGTTCTGTATCATATATATTTATTACAAAGTTAGAAATGTAAATATCTTTGCAAAATTGTTTCACAATTAAAGGTATCACTTGTGCAATGCATTCAGGGTCTTGAAAAAATTGACAAATAACATTAAACAAGGTAGTTTTCAAAATGTGTGAATGACCCTGCTATACAAAAAGTTTATAATAGTCTTTGAAAAGTTCTAGATCGTTAAAATGACTTTGAATATGGTTTTCAATAACAGATCCTGTATTCCAAACGTACACGGAATTATGTGGTTGATGTAAATTACACTCAGTGCATTCTATAGGATTATTTTGTAAATAAGTACTTACGGTGTTCAACACATACTTGTCGAAAATATATTCACCAATACAGTATGTACACTGAGCCATAATCACCACATGCCAGTAAATAAAACACAGTTTCACTAGATAGTTTCGTACGCAGTTCATTTATTGGGAATGACCACTACCCAGTTCAAATAAATATAATTGTCCGCTACACAGTTTCAGTAAATACAAGGTCCACTACACAGTTCCAATAAATATAAGTCCAATAATTATAGTTTCACTAGATATACACTTCCTAGCAATATTTCGACAAGTGGTGGTCTCTCTCCAGTAATGGTTCTCTCAACCTCCAAAGACAAATTTTAATCAAGTGCTGTAATGCTTAATCCAAATTTTTCGAAAAGGTTCACGCCTTCAGGATAGGATTCCAAGCATGATCCCGTTGACTACCTTTTCCCTTAACACATCAACAGCAGATGAGATGATCTTGGCGAATCCAATCGTTAATAGCACCCCAAATGCATGCTTCATCGATCCAGCGAGGAGTACACTTACACGCTGGAATAGCGGGTTTCACAGAAGCCTCGGCTTCCGCTGCTGCTGTAACTAAGGAGCGCTCGTCAATGTCTGTTAATGATGCCATGGCTATCTTTCCATAAACTGGCCTGCTTCCACTTCAACTCGTATGACCATCTGACTCATTCAACTAATCATGTGTGCGCTGCTTCAAAACAAGCTCATTGCATTCCTACGCGCATCTCTTCGCGCATTTACCTTTCATTTCCCATGCGCATGAGCTTTACGTTCTGGAATGTTGTTTCAATTGCTAACTAACAATGTATTCATTTCTTCTTCCAATAATATGCTTTTAAATTAGATTCTATGCATTTTCGTGCCTAATTTCTGTGTCACGTCCTTTTTCAATTAATTTCTTCCTAGCATATTTCTGTGGAGAAGGATCTTTTAATATTTTTTTCTCCTACAAGGAAAGGGGGCTGTAAAATTCGTGCCAAATTTGTGTGTTGCAAAAGCAATTAGTGGTATACGGATTTATGTCGTAAAAACGATTAGCGAGGGAGTAGGGGAGGGGAGGAGTTTTTTTTAGTTAATTCGGTATACGAATTTCGGGGCAAAAACAATTAGCGGTATGCGAATGTCTGTCGAAAGCGAGGTTCCCTAAGGCAAGCTGCAGGGGAAGGAGAATCATTAACTCGGTATGCGTTTTTCTGGGCAAAAACAACTAGCAGTATGCGAATTTGTGTCGTACAAACAATTAGCGAGGGCGGGCACCTGTCAATCCTCGTACTGAATCCGCTAGGAGGTACTACTAAAGTGATATTGATCGCTTTAGTACGTGGTGTAATGATTGTTGGTTAACAATTAACCCGCAGAAATTCACCGCATTCACGATTTTTTTAAAGTGAGCACAAAATTTTCTTCTGTTTATGCTGTAAACAATACAACTGTTAAAAACATTTAGTCAGAAAGACCTTGGAATTATCGTTGATGGTAAGCTCACCTTCTCTGATCATATTACTTCAGTCACAAAACAATCTATGCGTCTGTTGGATCTTTGTACCTGCTTAAGGAAGTATGTAGCCTTTCCTTTCTTGTCAGCTTCTTCAAAGCACTGATTTCTCCGAGTACAATAATTAAATTAAAGTATTGCTCCCCAATCTGGTCGATGGCCAGTGCAACTCACCTCTCAAGACTGAACCCTGTATTTAACTTTTTCCTAGCAAATTGTACACTACAGAATACCAACCACTCGCAGCATGAGTAAAGAATATCTTTAAATACCTTAAACCTTCACTCCCTGGAAATCTGATGAAAATTTTGCGACTTCAAATTTTTGTAAAAAATGGATTGCTAAAAATTATTCATCCGACGAGACTCTAATCTGCAACCTCTTCCTCTGGAACCCAGCTCTCTACCGCTTCATCTAACCAGACCGATTAAAGCCAAGAACATTTTATGGCATAACAGATGTATTAACGTGTTACGTAAACTGTGACCCATGTTTACTCGCAACTGGCTGAATAGTGCGTCCTGAAGGGTGTATTTTCTTATATTAATACCTGAAAGTGTATTACTATCACACGAAGTCTGGTCCGAAACTAAAATTCCCAAACCATAAGGTCTCCCTGTTAGCAGGAAAATATTGAAAACTGTCCGTATTCTATTCCATCTGCGCCGCTTTTTCACGAAAATCCTGGATCTGCCAAGAGTGAATCCACATATTTCATTGGAATTGGATGAGTGTTCCACAGGTTGATGGAAGGGGATACGAAAGAACAGACGGAAGAAATTAGTCACAGAGCTGATTGACTAGACAGCAGTTTCTAGTTCTAAGATCTGGTATTAAAGTCATGAAATTCAGATACGGCTAGTGATGAGCAAAAGCAAGACCAAGACCAAGACCGTAGCGGTCTTGGTCTTGGTCTTGGTCTTGGTCTTGGTCTTGGTCTTGGTCT
>JAGDQP010037992.1:0-16525 GCA_022664845.1 Lepisma saccharinum
TTGAGAAACCTAAGGCCGAAGATAGTGTATAAAGTAATATTTCTAGATGGGAGTTGTAATACCTCATCTGTTCAATCCTTGCAGCATGAGCACAAAAACTAGATAATTCATATTTTTTTTTATATGATTTTGCCTCTGCTGTGTTGAATAGGATAGGATTGTCATATTGATCCCGAACTGGATCGCAAAGTTTCCTTCATTAAGACCTTTTAACCGGTGAATTACTCGAAAGATCTTAGAATGTAATATTTGTTTTCGTTGATCTTATCGAAACTGCTCGTGGGGGTCAGTGATGGACTTTGAAGCCAAAACTTTAGCCTCTGAGAGTAATGGAATATTTGTTCCAGCATTTCCTTATATTTTAGTTCATTCTGCTGAAAGAGGAATAGGCTAGACATTCTTTATGGATGGGGAAAACTTTAACAACCTATGGTTACGAGGGAAAAATGAAGTGCGCAACCCTGATGCATTTGTGTAGTATTTGAAGGTTTCGGTGGCTAGGATTAAGGAGACTAGGAATAGAGGACATCTCGCTAGAAGAGCTCTTGAATATAATGTAAATATTGTGTTCGATCCATGCGCGTAGCATTTGGGTTTTCACGTTTTCCGTTGTTTTTTTTTTTCAAAATCATTTTCCTTTGCATTTTCCTCATCCAATGTATTTCACATATATTCGGCTTCACCCTTAAGTTGCCTAAATGGAATCCATAACATTTACATTGAAAAGACTACCATGAAAATTGCCTAAGAACTTTAGAAATTAAGTGCAAAATCAACTGACCAAAAGAATCCAAGGGTCTGCGCCCTTATAGGTACAATATGGGCGACAAAAATCACAAATTTTACGGCTATTAATCATATTTGATTAGCAAAACATTTTTTATAACTACTAATGTAGGAATCTTATTTACAAAGAATTTGAAGAACATTTAATATATATATCAAACCGTTTTAAAACAAATTGTCATGTTAGCGTTTTCCTCTGGATTGTGTTCAGTAGTTCATAAGTGAAAACGTCCGGTCGAATTGTCTCTGCGTGTGTAAAGTTTATAGGAATATCACTCCGCTTGAGATTCCCAGGATCCGTAGAAATGTATGATATTTAGTGTTGCATGTTCATTTAACCTTTGATAAATATTAGTCATTAAAGGGTCTTTGTAATCTACCCTTGCCGCACAACCATAAATTGTCGATATTTAGCCTATACTGGGCCAATGACACGATCACCGTTCATTTTTGTTAGTTCTGAAAATAAAAACCATAGATTTTCGTGTGGTATGACATTTTGACATTTAAACCTACTCTTGGATTGTAAAAACAAACGTGTTATACTTATACCGAATGACTACGTAACGGATAAATGACAGGTTATACAAAATGTATGCATGTATAAAGCTTCTACGTGCTCCCTGGTTCAAGTCATTCCGTAATGTGAAGACTATCAGTGGCACTACATTCTAAACCTGAATAAATGGTATGCAAAATTAACGTACTTTCCTCGTGTATATATAAGACAACGGACAGGAAAACATTTATTGCCCAATTTGAATATAGTCACAGAAAAGTAAGAAAAATGTTAAGTGTAAATCAAGAAGAGGGAATATGAAGCTTAACAGAACAAATACTGTATACAAGAGCATAATATTTTCTCTAAAACTACAGTAATATATACGTAAGTCAATTTATGAAAACAGTAAACTCATATCAATATCTTTGCCGATCACTGTAAATGTTGCAATATCTATAAAATTATTTGACAGTCGATATTGACCAATGTTGTATAGCATCATCTTTCGAAATCGCAAATCGTTCGTTACTGATATCGGTTAATACAAATATGCTACTCGAGTAGATTTGTAATAAAATATAATTCATAATTCATTATTCAATAAAACAATAAGCGATAAGGATTATCACACATGGTTATTTCTGAATGTAATCAAAATTAGATGAAATTCTTTCAGTGTGGAGAAATTCTTCGATCACAAAATATAATTCTGTAAAAATCACCCTTCCTTCCGACGCCTACGACGTCACTAGCAGAATGGCGAATACCAAAGCATTGTAATCCAAATCACGTTTAAAAAAATGATTAGTAAAACCAAATCTTAAAACGTTGCTATGTATCATTCCTGGAGAGGCTGGCGTATACCAAGGCATTGTACTCCAAATCATGTTAAAATGATTTGATAAATTTTCGTTGTTGTGTATCATTCCTAGAGAGGCAATTTAGTATAGACATTCCGATTATTCTCAAGCCAAAGATTTCAGAATGAGAGCAGACTGATTTAAAGTACACAGTAATTCGAGAGATTTTCGAAAAATATACCTCAATTATATAATTGGTACTCTCTGCCTTCTATGAAACAAGGCAAACTGGTGTTTGCATCTGATAGAAAAGTAAAGTCAGTACTTCTTCTTTAGTCTATCTGATATTATAAGTGTAGTGAATCGAACTACGATAATCTAAGTATGTACATTTCGTATATGTACAGTCTGAATCCATTAATTCAATTATTCTTAGCAGCTTTACCAACGTTTCTGCACTTTATGTCGACAATTAAAATAATAATGCAACCATCATCTATTGCAACCACATGTTTAAAGCGTACATTTGTTGTACTTTGTTATCAACAACTTTTCAGATATGTTTAAGGAACAGTGAAATTGCCGTATTTCTGTCAGTTACATTGTGATGTTCCGTTACCGTTGTAATAATATTACGGCAAACCGCGTGTGCTTCTAAATCAACCACTACTGATTCGAAAGCAGATATACTAGTACATCAATAGTGGGATCGTCTATATTACAAGAAAAGTAAAACAGTTTTGCCTTTCTAGAGCAGTTATAAACCAAGAGCAATACAGTGGACGGTACGTACCTTTAGGTTAGGATGCAAGTTTCATCAGCATCGAACACTTTTGCCAACGTTCCTACAGCTACACAATAACCTCGTTGTAAACGTTGACGAACTTCGAGGCAAAGAGTTCCGTGATTGCGTAAACTGCATAACGAAAAACAATTGTCCACAGTATATGAATGCATGCATGTTATACCTATACCTTTACTATGTATTCGAGATGTTTACCAATACTCTTTACCTGGCATCAAAATAGTACATAACATTTCCATATATATCAAAGATGATTTGATGTCCAAGATTGGGACCACAAACATTTTGAGTGGTAAGCTAACACCGTATCTCTCCTAGGAATGGTTACAATAATACTTCCAATATTACTCGCATATTAGACCTAAGTCATTACTTACCATTTACTCTCTTCACTATTACAAAGCAGGTACGAATTTTGTTTAATCGATATACAAGTTTTGGGTATGCTTTGAACTTTTTACATCTGAATGTTTGCGTGTAAGACTATTAATTATATATATGAACGTTTGTGATTCGCACCACTGGCGCAAGAGTTGATGGGAAGGTTACAAAAACAAATTCTCAGATACGTATTTGAAAATAGAAAACGTAAACCTACTTTCAATTTACTCTCGCGTGAGTTCTGCTCCGAATCCTATTTCCTGAATTACAGATCCGACGTTGGATCGTTTAAAAACATATATGTAATTTCACGTGCATATATACAACAATAGCCAGCAGATAACAGATCAATGTTTCTTATCTCTTAAAACAAAATATACCCAGTAACTAAATACATAATTAACACATCTATTTGAAACAAGAGTAAAAGCATGAATAATCGTAAATTAAATCAAATCACTTTTCGCACTACCAATATAGGAGTAATCTATAAACAGGAGATAAACTAATGTAGATGTCCCTTAACTTACTGAAGAAATAAAAGTATTAAAATGAAATTGAAAATATATACTTCCAAGTAGTCTGTTATAATGCTATTAGTTCACTTCGAACTTGGTGTTCCCCAATGCGATGTCTCAATTATTTTCCAATCCTATGAGTTGTTTACAGTAATTTAGGCATTAAAACCAAAACTAACTGCGTTTAAGTACGACTCTTAAACTTTCCCTATTAAATATGGAATTAATTTAATAACTTAACGTAGCACCATTGATTTAGTTATGCGTATTGGAATGCTAACGGAAAATTTGATATCAATACTTTTTCTAGCTATAAGAATTACTGCTGAAAATTTTAAAATAGTATGCACACATTTCTTTAATCATGCATCACAAAAATAATGCCAAGTCTATTTCTTTTGATAAAGATAATGTTCTGCAGACGACCTATGAGTTCGAAATTAAATTTGTATTCTGAAAAATTAAATAAATTGTTTCCATTTATAGGTAACTAATGAAATAATTCATCATTGAAGTTGTAAGAAATGGAATGCAAAGAACACAAGAAATAGAAACGAAGGATAAAATTCAAAGATTGCGTAAAGCAAGAAACATACAAGTTATACAAATCTGTATTAGTACCAGAAAATTTGTATTCATACTAAAGTCGACATTGAGGTAGGTGTAAACCTGAGTATTATGGTGCAGCTTTGTACGGAATCAAACAAACCAACATAACAATATTGAAAGAATGCAGAAATATTATGCAAATAATGCGGGAAGATGCGCTCTCTCTCTCGACCTCCAAATGCAAACGAATTGGTATTGTTGCCTACCCTTCAATCTAGATGAATATACCTTATCTTGGTGCAGATATACAGAGGTTGTTTTCTTTCGCCACACCACCGAATACTAAGTAAATCCATACCTATTTCCGACAAGTTTTATAGTTGTTTGCGCTCTAACAATTCTAGCAATCTTCACATTCGGAAGTGCAATAAGAACAAATTCGACATGAAGTTTCTTGTTTGACGAGTAAATTTTGGAACAAACTTGGAAGTATTGAAAATTCGCACCTTAGGTCATCAATCACTCAATTACTCATTAAAATTACATTTTCGAATTTTTAGTCACTAACTAAAAGGCATAATTTAGTCGTGTTTTATCATGCTTTTCGTTTGCCATTATTGTGTTATTGTAATATACTTTACCCACAAATCATAACCCAGGACATCTAGATGGTACTTATTGATATTTTGTACATTATATATCTATTGTGCTTTTTCGTGTTCTGTATCATTGGTATGCATGTATTTTTGTACTGTAGGGCAAGAAGTTTTTTTTCTATATGTACTTATTATAATAAAAACAATAACTACTGGCGTAGTAGGCCGTCAGGCCCTGAACCTGCCCCAACACCATCTTTCCGCGTTTGGTGGAACTGCGTCCATGGCTGCGTGGTCACCACTCCACGGATCAAACCACAAACAGTGGTATCAGAGGCTTTCTTGACCGAGTTTGGTCGTCACTTCTTTATTCACGTGACTCCCCAGTTTGCCTCACGACGCTGGGTGGACGCCGAGAAGTGGAACTAAAACCGGGAATTGAACCCGCAACCACGCGGACATGAGTCCAACTCGCTAACCACTAGACTATGGATCCCCCAATGTGTAACTATTACCTTACATTAAACAATAAATAATAGTAATAATAAACTTTAGGTGTCTCATATATATGTACGTCCAAAAATATGAAATTTCAAATTCAATCATTATTAAGTGCAACTTAACCGATTAGCATCTGAACTCCTTAAATCGCTTTTTTTCGTATTCCTTGAGACTCTTTTCCTGGCGATGGCCCATTGCAACTATTCACACTCTACGGTATTTAGTAACAAATTGCTGTAACATTTAGCAATTTTCTCTGAACTTCTTGATACTCATGAAACATTCAGAAACATATTTTTTTTGTATAATGAGCAACGGAATAGCAAATTAAGTAATTGTTGAAAATTGCAGCCCACATTTCCACTTTCAGAGAAAATATATATTTTCTTAAGTATTAGCGGCACTTACTGGCACTGCGGATTACTCACTGACCATTTAGTACATTACATACCTCGACATTCGTGCGATTTGAAAAAAAACAACATGTTTCCGGGATGTCAGGGAAGGTTAAATTGCATAAGATTAATTTTTAATTCATTTTTATAGCATGTTCCCTCCCGTCACATTCTCTGTTATTAAATGTTTAGGCCTAAATAGCAAAAGCTTACTTCGTGTTATATCGATTTAAAAGGCATCTAGAAATGTAAATATCCAGGGTTAACTTCACTCTGTGCCTTGACATGAAACACGATTGATTTATTAAAAAAATCAAGATTCACTGGCGTAGAAATTTGCCTCCTTTCGAAGCTACTGGTTACCGAGGGAATGATGCATTGAATGCTACAGCCTCAAGTGCTCAAATCGACTAACAGTAACGCTGATGTACTTCTTCCAGCAAATATTCAGAAAATTTAGCAATGTTCGCGGAGTGGATGCCAGAAGAAATATTGGGTTCCAACATATTTTCTAATGATGAATGACAATAAGTATTACTGCAACTGTTTTCTAGCTGGAGAGAAAGAGATGTTTTGGTTCCAAGTCATTGTAGAGCACATTCCGAACACCAAATGTAACCCTTTACAGAGAATAGCTGGTTGCAAAACAGATATGGGTAATAGATGAATACACTTCCCACACTCACATTTTCATCTTTATCAATAAAATAGAATGATAATGCTGAGTCGACTGGTAGTACTTAAGTATGCAATAAGCTGCAGTGTAGCATACAAGACAAGAACAATGACCAAGTTTTAGTGATAACAGTCTTCGAGAAAGCTAGTTATAGAGCTCCATATCTAAAATCCACTATGTCGAAGTTTGAAAAAAAGGAAACACAAAGCCATCATTAATTAACAGTTAGTTATCTTAAAAGCACTTATCTAATCTATGATACTGGGTTATGGGCTTAAAAACAAATATGAAAATGACAACTAAGCGTCATATTCTTTTATCTCCTTGAACAAGTAGTAGAATAGCCTATAAAACAGTTGATAGTTCCCTTAGTACTGATTGTAAGGATTTTCCTTATCCACTAATAGCCAACAAGTAGTCAGCGTGCATATTCAAAAGGGCTGCGGATTAGGACAAGTCGTACTGCTTGTCTAGAGACGCAGAGAATAAGCTAAAGATTAGATAAAGATAAAATGAATTGTATGGGCCGTAACAGCACTATGGCTTACGCCTGTCCCGTAATATAATAAACTAAAGAGTGACAACGATGTGTGAAGTGTCTCCTATCAAGTATGTGCGAAATTTATTACCAACAATGCTTGCATTGTGTTGTCTACCACTATTACCACAACTAAATAACAACTCAAACTAAGTCCGCAGTATTTTTGTCCGTAAATATAGTGTTAAGTGACTAGTATGTACTCTATGTTTCATTGAAATTGATCACATTAATAAAGCAGTTTAAAATGATGCAAGGCTCTCTGTACGCAACCAATTTTAAATCCACTTCTATATTCAGTATTTGATTGGTAAGGATTCCTCGAAAGTTGAACTTCAATAAAGTAAAATATAATCCTACAGCTTTTTCTGTCCTAAGTGAGAATAAAGTAATTATTATAAAATGACAATTGTCTCATAATCTATCAGCAAAAGTCTTAAAGTGGCTCGAATTTTTCAGACTTTTATCTTGTTTTTTTGTATATACAGTCTAAAGTTATAGTTGATTATTGACAATAACTTAGGGAATCACGCCAGTTAGTGAGGGCGTCAAACAGAATTATTATTATTAAGCAAAAATGTTATTTCTTCCACTACAGATGAAACCTTATTTTTGGTACACTGAATCTGCATTCTTCGAATCACATCCTTCACAAAATTACAGTAAAATGTGATGAAAAACTTATATATTACTGTATTTCTTATTGATATTAATATGCAAAGTCCTGTTCTTCAAATCACATGGCATGAATATATAAGTAACTAATTAATTGACTATCTATGTGCATTGTGGAACTCGCAAGTTGATCGCCGTAGTAGTAAACTTACGTCTTTGGATGTTATCATCGGGAATTCGAAACCAGTTTAAAGCTAGAATAGTTAGCACTCACAGATTTATTCTATTATTGTCACCCAAGTGAGCCCTTGGGGAGACGTCCTCTTTCCCCCCGGCTTACCAATAAACATGCAATATATTTTTTGCATAAAATGTAGAAATACCATATTCATAAATTAGTATGGAGTAGTCGTAATCCACTTGCCTGAGAGTAGGCTTAGCAATCATGACCTCTTGAAAATAACCTAAGCGATTTTATATCCTGACTGATATTTTTCCATAGTTTCCCTCAGTCATTGCAGGCATATGTCGGACGGTACTTACCCCACAACCGCTGCACAACCTTGTTAGTTCCGTAACTAAAAAAGTAATATACTTTATTGTTTCCTAGTACATTTAAACTTGGCATCTTATGTTTACGCCTGTATAAGGCAGGAAATGGATGAAAAAAGCATCAACTAGGCCCTTCCTAGCAGTACAAAGCCCGCTGCTGAAACTAAGGGTTATGGTGGAAACCTTAGTCAAGATAGTGGGTCACTGTGTTTTATCCCGCATAACTACTAATCGCAACCCATCCAAAGTTCAAACCTTTATCGCCTGAACTATGATGTCAGGGTTGCTTCCCATTAAGCACTGTGATATAATACGTGTTTTACTGAGCTAGTGATATGGCCGTATATAGCATGCAATGTCTGAATAACGTTGCAAAGCCACCTACAAACACTTTAACGACGTAGATGAGAAAACGTATTACTCGTATTTACTCGAGTCTAATGCGCACAATTTTGAGCCGAATTTAGTCCCCAAAATCTAGATGCACATTAGAATCGATGGCACGCTAGATCCAAATGCAAAAGAAAATGTATTTTTAGATTCTGCGTGTACTTATCTATGTTGCCTGGATGTTGCCCGGCCTCGTAGTTTCCGTATTTTATTTTGGTTAACCTTGATATATGTTAGTGAATACTACAGATATGGTATTCTTGTAGGGAGTATACTACCTTGTAATAAAACATGTGTAAATATCATGACAGAAACATCTTGTCATACGAAATTACTTTGGTATATTGTAATACTGGAAATGATATTTAAATCTCAATACAATTTAATGTAGGTACACCTTTGCAGGTGTATTGGGACTGTGCATTAAAATAGTCAGTAAACATCTATTCATATAGTTCAAGTTCTTTAAAATTGGGGTGTGCATTACATTCGATTGCGCATTAGGTTCGAGTAAATAAGGTAATTTCAAGATACCATCAAACAGAATACATACAAAAACATGCACACAATAACACAGTACCTTTCCTTCAATCGCCACTGTCACAAAACTGTACATACATGTTAATATAATACAACTGAAATATACCATGCTCGAAACAATGTGGTAATACATGTGGTAACAGTGTTTCAGACCATACCACCAAACCTATGTTCTTCATCACATTTGCAAGGCTGTTCTATTGTTACCGTAGGTAACTATGAAGGACCAAGAAAAATATAGTATGAACTATTTTATGGAGTTATAGGACTATGAGATTTGAAGATCGAGATTGTGTTTCAAATTAATCCATATTCTTTGGAAATGTAAGCATATTCTTTGCAGCCTGACTCCTTCCTAATGGTTTCCTAGCGAATTAGCTTTCTGAAGGCTTTCTAAGGGTTACAAAGGATGTTGTATTCAAAATACGAAATGCTATGGATTGTGAGATTGATAATCACACACGTTAAACTTTTTTGACCCAATAATATTTTTCTTAGTATTAGATAATCATTTATTGTACAATTGAAGTTCTGAAAAAGAAATGCAACATTAAACTCATTTTGAAATAAATTACAAAGCTGCTGACTCACATAATTTAATTAGTGATTGGTATTATTTAAAATAGCACCATTAAATTAGATTAAATCGCTTTACGACAATTCTGAGTCACAGAAGAAAGCAAATTATAAATTCGAAGCTAATATGTGGGAAGATTGCATAAACCGTAACCACCACAATCCTACTCAAAGTGTAATAAAATTAGAGAAAAACAATTGTGTGTTTCATTATAGCAAAGGCAGTAAAGCATTTAGAATCTCAAAATATAAAAGAATGCCTTGCAGCTGTTTCACGGAATGTAGCGAATAACTGCTACGCATTTCGATATACCTATAGCATGAAGATCATTTACTTAAATATATTTATTTAAAATGTTTGATTTAACGGATGACAATTATTAGAGCTTTCCAGTAATTAGTCGACGTTCCACTTCGCTCATACATTTTAACAACTCTTCGTAACGAGCGCGTCCAGAGAAACTGTAGAGATAAAAATATGCCTTAAATGCAAAAAAGTACTAATATAAACAACGTTGTATCTAGATTTCACTCACGTGCCTCAGGGAATGGGACATTATTATTTTTGCGTATTTTTATTTATTGATAATGAAACAAGAAGATAAAATATTTTCAAGGATTTTAGAGTCATTCTCAGTTTCACAAATACTACACGGGTGCAAAGCTGACACGGTAACAACACAGCCTGAGCTTTGCATATCAGAATATAAGGAGTATCCGAAACATATAATACTTTTAATGTAACAGGATAAGATTAGGAGCACGTGGCACTAGCAACACTAAGTCTCATAATCTTTATGAAACATTCCTGTTTGACTGCCAGTCTTCATACCGCAGTGGGCAAGCTAGACGCACTGGGAAGGAGAAGTGTGGGGCTGCCAAGGCGAGATATCATGTTCTCTGAGTTCCGTTCCTCTAGAGGACAAACAGTCTCCCAGGGAGGTTATCCCTCAAGGACGTGACCAAGGTATACGAGCTACTGGTTCCGAGCCTCCGAAGAGTATTCGTCGCCCGCTATCCACCTTTTGTGGAAAGATAGTATGAGTTACTGGGTCCAGACCTCCGAAGAGATATGGTCGCCTGCGGCCTACAGATTGTGGAGAGGTAGTATGAGCTACTGGTTTCAGACCTCCGAAGAGATATGGTCGCCCGTGGCCCACAGATTGTGGAAAGATTGAAAGACGAAAGGGAATAATGCCCACAATCCAATTCAGTGCTGCAAGTTCCACTCCTCGTACGAGAAGAAGTCGCTTTCCCGATCATACGAAGCAGAAGAAAGAATGTTCAATAAAAATCACGTGGTCTAGATAGATGCTGGCTTTATTGTAACGAAAGCAGAAACGACACTTTGTATCGTTCTAACGGCCAGGTACCTGTTGTTTGATTTATACAGAACCCTACGTTGAATTTTGATTGCTACTAATTGTATCCTTCAATTTTTATACTTACAGATATTACTAGTTAATGAATAATTCATAACCTTATTGTTTCTAGATTTATAATTAATTGATACTAAAAGTTTACTTGAAAAAATATAAGAGAAACGACAAAAATAATTACCGAAATTGCTATCACTTGGACTACTTATTAAACACACAGTACATATTAAATACAATGTTGTAATACGGGCTACTCATTCAGCACTGTTATATTAAGAAAATGATAAAAAGAATAAGGCAGAGAGATATTATCAAGTATAACTTGCATTGTTATGAATTCAAATCACGTAATACGCTAGCATTAGGGTCCAAATATCCAATCTAACTTATATCACTTTCTAGATGACATAGCCCTATTTTGACGAAAATGCTTTTGTGGAAAAAAGTGGTCAGGTAAGCTTTAGCTGCTAACGTCAACAAATAAATACAAAGCGATCCGAGAAAAATGAAATACAGAGAAAGTAAATAAAATGCATAGAAAGAAAAACGCCAGTTTTTTAAAAAACTGTTTAATATGTTAAAAGTAAGTTTCTATTAATGGATACCATGTGATTGGCGATACGTGGTGGAGGATAGCTCATAAATGACCGTCATCCTAAAACAGCCTATATTTACTACAGTTCATTTATCGTAAAATAGTAATATTGTAATCGGAAATATTGCTCTGTTTTTGAATGTTAGAAGAAACCTAATCTTGAATTTGGTTTTGGCTTGATTCATATCCTGTACGACAAAATAATACGTGAAATTGTCTTTCAGAATGTGTGTAATGAATAATAAATATTACATATACTACTGTAACGTCTGAAGGAACATCTACAGAAGAGATACCTATGGGAAATATTATTCTCGTTGCAGAAATATGACTTGCACTATAAATTGGTAAATATAATAACGAAAGATGAAGTCTTATCTCCAAGAAGCTGTAATTGTAGGTGATAGTAACATTCTCCATGTCAATTTCAGGCGTACTTTTCTCTTACATATTTAGAGTCTTGTAAAATCTGACTTCGTCGTTAGGTTTCTTGGAATGTTCTAGAATAGATTGTTATATCATTTGACTCACTTTCTATTTAATAGTTTTTAAGTAAAGTCAAGTTTGGCAATTTCAAGATTTTCCCAAATATATCGTCACCTGTTCAATAACTATTAACAATCATTTGCGATAAATATATTTAAAGTTGTGTGGACGTTTTCCTTACTCTGTATTGAATTCGGTTCTACTGTACATTCCATCTTTCCAGGTAACCCTTATTATTTGATTAACATAGGAGCTACAAATTCAGGCGTGAAGGTTTTAACTAGACTTTCATCTGTTGAGTGTTCCTCGTAAACTGTTATATTCAATAATAATATATTTTGAACTATTTACTAATATTTCAAAACACATAGTAGAAATGGGAATTTAAACTTTGGCGTCAATATTTAAAAAATCCATATTTTAGTGAAACGCTTCAATAGTGTTTTCTTGTTTCGGTTAAAATGTACACGCCACAGATCTTTACAGTAACAGTTCTAACAGCCTGAAGATAATACGTCAAAGAGACGTGGCACAAATGTAACGATTTTTAAAATAATTAAACAATTTATTCAGTATTTTCATGTTGTACAATCATTCAGATATAATTCTTCTCTGAAACATATTGAGCATTAATGTCGAAACAAATATTAATGAAGATATCAAATATTACTAAATGCGGCGTATGTCCGACAAAAGTCTGTGTACTGCCTAATAACATGCAACATAGACTTTTATTCGCACATACGTCTCAAACGCAGATTCTGAAACTGCGTTGCCAGTAAGATGGTAGAAAATTAATTGTTGTAATTCCTGTGACTCCACGTGAAGACAATTTCTCAACAGGATCACCTTGCAAAATTAGCCATAAAATATTTGATTTATATGCTATTAAATAGGTTTCCACACAGTAATGTACATAATACCTTACCATCGTTTCTTATATACAAAAAGCTGTATAATTATATATAAGATATGGTACATAATTACGTATGAGCAAAACTATATTATTTCAAGTGCTACTACTATAGAATGCATGCAAGAAAGAATCCTCCGTAATTAGCAATAAAACTTTTTGTATTATATTCGAGCATTTTAAATCATGTGTTAAATATTAGAATTATCGTAAATTGCAGAAAAGTGCTCAGAACACTTTTTAGAAATCTACCCTGAAGGACACTACTACTCTTAAAGCAACATCTCAGCAATCAATTACTGACACTTCAATTTTCACTTTCTGAGTACGTATTTTGATTTAAATATTTGTTTACTATTAACTAGAAATATTTTTCACTTAGGAAAGCGTTGATAATGCATCGTTTTTTTATTTGTTTTACGTAACCATAATTGTAACACCTGAATTGAAAAACACCCCAAGTTCATTTTTTTCAGGAGAAAAGAAAAACAGTCCAAAGTCTTGGTATGCTAATGTATTCAGCGGAAATTATTTTGTATTAAAAATGGTATATGTATTGGGATAAGATGTAATATTTATGCAAGTGAATAGTCCTTGGGACTTAGACACCGACGAACAGAAAAGTGCAAGTACGAGATAAGATAACTTGGGATATTTTTCAATTAAGGTCTTGAATTGTTGTGTCATCTCATGTATATTTGTAAAATGTAGACAAATATACCATAATATTTTCATTTCCGGAGTTTTACTGTATTATTTGCATATATGTAAATGTTGTGGAAAAATATAGAAATAATTAAAATTGTAATTTACTGTTTGAACTATTCACGTTAAATCTTAAGTATGTCATATCTTCGAAGATAAATTGTGTTCTATTTGAGATTCATGCTGCAATATACTTTCCTACGGAGAAAATATTCCATTTAATTCCTCAGGAAATCTAATACCTTATAAAATTCATCATGTTGTATGTATTATAATATCCGATTTCCTTAATAACATTTAATAAAACTCAGTCAAAGTAGTATATGTGGTGGTAGCATTGTTCATGTTTAACACCTGCGTTATCAAGTTACTTTAGATTAACCAAGATAAAGGAAATAGTGGTCTTGAATCATGAAGGAAGCAGAATGGATTATTAATTGGTGTGAGACTAGGATGCTAAATTCTAATATGTAAAAATCTGACAGCAATAAATTTCGAAGCAGACAAATAAAATAATGCTCAAATTGTATTCGATGAGAAAACAAGTATAATGTAAAAACATGGGTTGAGATTTATGAAATAAATAAAATGCAAAGAAACTATGTACTTATGTACTTATGTACTTATTCATTAATTATTTTGAGAGGATAATGAAAAGATTAGGCAGTAATCTGTAGTATAAGCAAAGACTGGAACTAACTTTCTTAATTTTTCTTTCCCATCGTGTTGCTTTCATTAACAAAAGTTACAATATTAGACCTTCTGTCGTATGAAGGGTGATTGGAGTGAAATACTCGGAAGTGCAGAAAAGTACAGGGACATAGTTAGTGTAAATATTGACATGTTTACTGAAAATTTTCAGCATGTATTATTTAAGCACAAATATAAAGAACTCCGTACATCACTATCACTCTGATAGGAAATTGTATCCTTTATACTCCTTTGGATACCGATGCCAAATATTCTTACACAAAAAATAGAAAATGATCTATTATTGATTTCGATTTTCTAAAGATATAGTTTGTGTTGATTGCATATTCTTTCGAAATAGAAATCAACAATATTTTACAAGTTTTCTTTCGTTGAACATATATCATAGTAAGTGTGTTTTTAAGTTCTGCATTTATTTCTTCACGTCTAGAGTAAGAGCAACGGGCTTTGATGTTCAACACCTGGTTTAATATTATAAGCTACTGCTTTCACATGAAGTTCCACTGGGGGATTTAGACATCTCCATGTATATATTAGGATTGAGATAATGTACCCAATTCTTGTATACATATTTAACATAAATCAGTGTATCATTGATGCCACAATTGCTTCCTGATATACGTTATTTTATTACAGTAATGTATTTTATTCCGATTATTAAGACATTTCAATAATAGGCTTACAATCTTATTCCAACAATGCTTATTCATGATTAGTGCTCCGAAATTTCATCATTTATTAAAACCACATCATGCGATTCTAGCTGAAAGTTATAAACGACAAATATTCGAGACATTGTATTTTTACGACAATTAACTCGTGTACATTTAATGCATAATTTATTGAAAAATTAGCCATAATGTGCAGTCCCTTGTTTATGAGAGAGAACGTATAGCTGATTTAAAGAAATGAAGTATAACGGCTAATATGTTTGTAACATTTCGTGTAAAATATCCCTTTTGTCACATAACACCTTATCGCAAATGACTATCCTAAATGAGTATTGAATCTTTCCCATCAGCAGATATAATATTTGGCTACTCTATTTTTTAGAAGGAAATCGAATAGAGATTATTTACAATTACGGTTGTATATTTTACATTAAAATTATAAGCTTGCACTTAACACTCTGTAATCACGATCCTAAAGAATACCATATAGTTCAGTACATGATCCCTTTTAATGATCTTAATTTATTTTTTACATATTTTCCGAACTTTATACATATTAGCAAAATGCCGTTAGTAAAATTACAATAAAGAGAACATTTCAGCTATTAAATTTTAAACAATGCGTTTGCATGTTATTGCGTTTTGGTCGGGGCATTTCCAAAGTAGACAATTTTATATACTTCATTGTCCATAGTAAATCAGTTATATGCATATTTCAGACATAGTTGGAAATTATATTTATAATTGTATATCATAATTATCCATAATTACATACATTGTAATTGTATCATAATGGTAATAAGATTGCCATTTAGTGGGAACGTATCATAGTACCTACTACAAAGTTCGCTAGCAAATTACCAAACATCCTTGTAACTATTTCATGAATAAATATGTGTCATGTGGGGAAGTCTAGAGTCTAGTTTTACAATATATTTAAAAGTATATTACAATTACAAAATATTACAAGCACTAAATCAATATTCTAATATAAATAAAAAAGCATTCACTAAGATGATAATGAAATCAACAAATATTTATTTCCATTAACTTTTTCAGATTCATTCATTTAAATTCAGGATGGAAAAATTTGCATCCGTATGCATTATGCTTATCATTCTATTCGCTAACACGTACGCAGAAAAACAAAGTAAGTTACTTGAATATTTTTGTACGAATCCAGATGATTCAAAACGATAAATACTTTAGAATAAATGTTTGTAAATAAATGTACTTTTGACTAGTATAAGCAAATTTTAAACTTTAAGACCAGCAAAACGCAGAGTGGATTGCTTATGTATTATTATTATTATTATTATTATTATTATTATTATTATTATTATTA
>JAGDQP010037993.1:4480-18367 GCA_022664845.1 Lepisma saccharinum
CTACGTCACTGGGTAGAGACTTGGACCACCGTTTAGAAAATATTAATGCATGTATCTGGTAACACCCATACCATCCGGACTCCGATGTAAGATAGCCGCCATTTGCATTTTCTTCGACGAGCCAGCTTTGGTATATACGTCCCACTGCGTTCCCTTGTCCTGATTTTTCCTTTTTAACCTTTGGGGACCATCGAAGGTAGTGTTCTTCTACCGAAGGTCCATCCAGCATATTTATTTTAGTGTGTAATTTTATTGTGAGGACTCCTGAACCGCACGGTAGGTGTAACTTTTCAATATAATAAATAAAACTGATAAAAAAAAAAACTTGTTTCACTTTAAGTGCCATCGTTTTTAAGAAAGACCACAGAATATTCTGTGGTGGCTATGATCCATTGTAAGAAAATATATTTTACCAGATGAAACTCAGCATATAATTGAGTATGGAGTAGAATATGCCTTTCACAAGAAAATCATCCATCCTTGTTTGTGACTAAACGCAAGTAGAAATCTTTACAAATAATATCCTACGTAGACTGACCATTAAAAGGGTAACGAACGATATGTAAAATAAACATGGTTGTCTTTACAGTAGCATATTTTTTTCCGTGCTTGTACTAGACCATATTACGCGAACATATTCGTCAATTTAAAAATATAGGGTTGTGAATTTTGCGATGAAGATATTTTTTTTTTTTAGAAACAAGAGAAACATACGTGTTGAAAATATCTTCGAAATATGTTACGATAACGGAATAATATGTGAGTTTATTAATTGAAAGCCACAAAATTTTGTGTTAGCGAAAGTATTGTAGGGTGAATGATAACAGGTTATTGATGAGCCACATCTGAAAACAAAGTTGCTTTCACTCTCCTTGATATACATTTCACGGACATAAATCTTGTGTATTTTGTAAGGATAACATCTCTTAAACAGTCAGTTGTTAGTTTTTTTGCACACAAATCTGCTACTATTGTAGATGCTACGGAAAATGATTATCCTGTTACTCAAGACATGGGTAACGTAATTAGCAGATATTGCTGTGGACATTTTGTGTTATAAATATTCTTTTCTAATCTTTTTTTGATTTCTTTCTTTGTAATTTAATGCCTTGTTTTGTCTGTAAATAATATGTAAGGTTTTAACACGATGTAAGATAGACATTTATGATTTCATTACAATCTCTTTGCTAATATATTAACGCTCTTATCCGTACAAAGAACAGTGGCTACTGAATGTGTATTAAATTTTGAAATTTCAAGATTCTGCCCTTTGACCTTTCGCCAAATTTTCCGATCTTGTTCCAGTATTAGTGAGTTCAATAGATGCCTAGCTGTCTACGATCAATCTAATAAAAAGCATATCCTAAAGGAATTGCTTTAATGTCAAATTGCTGGATAAAAAAAACATCTTTACAGTAACATCTCATACGTGTTTCATTCCCAACATAAAGCTAGGACCCTGAGTTAAGTAAATTACCAAATGACAACCCTGAGCAGGTTGATAACCCTAAGTTAAAGGCCAGCTCAGTGAAGCTGCTAGAATAAGGTGAGAACGGTCGCATAATATAAAGAACATTCCGAATGTGTGGATGAGGTATTCAATATGGTGGTAAAATTATGTGATTCATTTAAAAAAAAAAAAATTAAGTAAGAGGTAGAAGATTTAAAAGTGATTGTGATTAAGAGAACAGAACACTCAGAGAAACTGCAAAGTTAGAGATTTGAATTTGCATTAGAAGTGTCATTTGTTGGTTCCAGTTATAACTCCCCCACCCTCCCTTCATTTTGAACTGTCTGGGAATGGGAAATATTATAGACTTATGAAGCTTACAATTAGTCTATTATCATTAGAGAGGCGAAAGCAGGAATTGAAATAAATGTCCTTGTTTTCATAGCAGTAGTAGTAATATTTGTTCTCCAAGTTCCTGGTAATCTTAAAAACAGAGCTTCTGCGAAAAAGTGGGATTGGCACTGAGGAAGCTTAATAATTGTCGATCCTGTTTTTTCAGTTGATAACTCCTGGATTCTTTCCCGTGTACGTCTAACGTTAGGTTTAAGGCTCAATGCAAGTGGGTTTTCCCGCCTTTTTCGTTTTACGTCAATTATTCAAATTTCAGTAGAGGAAAACAGAAATTAACTTTCACGAATTACAGTTCGTTTTGTCCTTCAATGACGAGTACAATTCGTTTTAATTGAATGCTAGTAGTAACCCACATAGCAGAGTACGTCCCTGGGACGTCCCATTTAGATCCCATTACCGTCAGAATGGTCCTGCTCCCATAGCGATGTCCTAAGGACGTCCGTGGGATAACTCTGTGGGCAATACAAACAGTTCATCCCGTATAGAGGTCCCCTGGATGTTCCCCGGAAAGCCGTGCGGTATTACCTACCTGGAATTTCTATAAATTAAATCGACCTTACTATTATTATTATTTAATTAATTATAACTATACGAAGGATTAATTATAACTATACGTCCCATGGATGTAAACGGGACTTAAACAGGATATCCTGCCAGGAGATCCGTCAGATATCCCTGGGACGTCATTTTGCTATGTGGGAACTGCAGGATTGTGTGCAGACACTTTTGAGACATTATTCTGTCCCAAAAATGTCTGCACACAATCCTGAATTTACTATTAATATTTTATTAAAACTAATTGTACTCACTATTGAAGGACGAAACGAACTTTGGTCCGTGAAAGTTAATTTCTGTGTTCCTCTACTGAAATTTGAATAATTGACCTAAAAGTAAACAGGCGGGAAAACCCACTTGGATTGAGCCTTAAAAGAAGAAGAGAAAGAACCCGAAGATTCTATTTGTGTGGAAGGTTACTAAACTGGTGCCTGTCTGTATCTGTTATCCGGAGAACAGACTTTTTAAATATTTTTAAATCGTATATTTCTGCTTCATTTCAAGTAGATCGAATTATAAACCAACGCACTCAGGTCAAGCTATATGAGAAACAACTCAATTCAAACAAACTCATTCTCTCTCTCTCTCTCTCTCTCACTCACACACACACAAATCTGGAAAAATCTTTGTCCAGATTAATTATTGCTTTATATTTGGTTGTCTATTTTACAATTCTGCCAAAACGCCATTTTGAACGAAAATTGCTTTTCTGCATATTTCGACTGGCATTCTATCATGGCAGATAGCCTTGAAATTGTTCTTTCCTCCAACAGATAGTAGTGTAATGTCGACAAGATAAATACCGCGTATGCCGGATCTCAATACAATTGTAGTGTGCTTTTTTTCGTTCCTCCTGTAAAATTTACATATTGTGACTTAGGTCGCATTGTACAATCTGCAACGATTTTATATTTTGAAATTACAACATTTCTTGAAATTAAAATTTCGTAGCAATAGTTTCTGAAACAAAAGTAAAGTCAAAACTAATTTTCTAATATTCGAGATATCTATCGTCATTGGATTTTATCTTGTTTTTGATAATATTTTCGGTGTAAATTCACAATCCTGCTTCTAGCTTCATGAATGCATTGACCTCTACCTAAAAGCTATCCTGGACTGATTGATACCTTTAAAAAAAATTAATGAATATATAAAGCCAAGGAGCGGAGGGAAGAGTTCATCTCGATCGTCCATTTCCAGTCTAAACAAATGTGGACCAAATTTTCAATTCTTACTTAGTTTTTGACGTTTGTTATCGCTTTGTGGTGCCGGTTTTTATTTATGTCTTAATTCTTCCAAAAAAAACATAAACATTACTTACAACGTGTATTATTATATCCATAGTCCGGTACATGTATAACTCAAGAATTAACACATAGATAAAAACAAATGGACTATACAGCGATAAGAAACGAAAAAATAAACTGAGTGAGAACTGAAATTTGGAAGTGGATGGTCGAGGTATAATGTTTGCTGTGATGTCTACCTTTCGAAACTAGTCGATCAGTCCAGTATCGTTACGTAGAGCTCAATGCATGCTTGCAACGATATTTCCAAATTCGCCAATTTTCTCGGAAGTTACGCAGTAGAATTTTCTAAAGCAAAAGATCTTGTGAGTTTCGGGTCTTGATGGAATATGGTTTTCATTAATGGTTGAAATAAGATTAAGTCGTAGCAGCAAGAAAGAATTAATTACCTGTAGTTTATTAAGACATTTCCTAGTTTGCCTGTACTGCTAAGAAGATTCATTACTGTTGCAGCGACGAGAAATAAGATAAAGTGAGTCGTACAATCCTGCGCACAAGAGCCGCTAACTACAGAACCGAATTCATCGATTGGCCACTCCTCCTCGACAGCTACGTTGCTTGGTGAGCCCCAGATCGTCCATGGATGATCGACAAATTGAGATGTGATATTTGGCACTGCACAGCTGCAATTTTCATATATCTGAAATTCATACAAACGGTTAATCAAAAGAATTATGTGGAGAACAATACATACATTTACCGGATATGAAAATTCAAGGCCTGAGCCTTACAATACCCACATAGCAGAATACGTCCCTGGGACGTCCCATTTAGATCCCATTACCGTCAGAATGGTCCTGCTCCCATAGCGATGTCCTAAGGAGGTCCGTGGGATAACTCTGTGGGCAATACAAACAGTTCATCCCGTATGGAGGTCCCTTGGATGTCCCCCGGAAAGCCGTACGGGATTACCTACCTGGAATTTCTATAAATTAAATCGACCTTACTATTATTATTATTTAATAAATTATAACTATACGAAGGATATGCCTTCGTATAGTTATACGAAGGATTAATTATTACTATACGTCCCATGGATGTAAATGGGACTTAAACAGGACGTCCTACGGACGTACCGATATCCTGCCAGGAGATCCGTCAGATATCCCTGGGACGTCATTTTGCTATGTGGGTCCATAAATATATTTCAAATTCAAATTACGTTTATGTTATGATCCATTTTGCTAACACCACATATCACCATCTTGAAAATCTTAAATATATAAAGACTACATGGACTAGTGGTGCTTTGTGGGTATTTTCTCGGCGGAGTTGCAAATAGAACTTACAAGTAAATGTTCTGATGGGGGTAAATGGACCTTTTTGGCAACGTCAGACTAATTCTTTGAGATGTGTGTTTGGCACAGAATTGAAATTCTGTCAATTCAGAGTGAACCAGAAGTCTTTATTTTTAAAACGTTTAAACGAATCGAAACAAAATACAAATAAACATTAAAAGGTGAAAGGATACTAGGTGAAAGGTTCTAACTATTAGAATAACCCCCGCTATCTTCAAGTCAGCCATATTGAATCTCGTTCGATTTTTTTTTTAAAATAGGAAGGGAATCGTGTAATGGATCAATCTAGACTAGAATTTTACCGGAAATATATTCGTGAAGTCAGTGTTGCCATAAATAAATTCCAGTGTTAATGGAATATGATATTAGTATGAAGCGGTTGATTCAAAAGTCACCAAATTCATATCAATGTATACCTGATATAGAGCGTTACCAATGACGGGTATTACCATTATGGTCGCCATCTTGAAATACTATATTTTACTCAGTTAGAAAAATAGGAACAGGATTATGTGATATATCAATTTGCACTTAAATTTTATTAATAATGCGCCACTGAAGTTAGTTTCGATATTATTTTAGTAAGTTAATGTATTGAATAAGTACTACAGAAATGAAGCGTAGTACTACATGAAAAATTACAATTTTTAACTGTGTAGGCATAAAACTACGGACATACAAATAGGATTTTGCTTGTTTTCTATTTCTTTACTAATTGGGTATTAACACATAATGGTAAATGAATTCTTTGCAAGATAATTCCTCCTGCTATGCATGTTAGAGTTCCCAGGCACAGAAGATACAGCAGAAACTGGCGCCCGTGTGTTGAATTGTTGGAAAACATTTTATTTTTGTGACATGTGTCTGCCTCTTTTTTCACTTGTGTTTTACTTTGAAAAGACACAATTGTTTTTAGTGTTACTTATAAGCATATAAGTTATGTATAAGAAAGATCTTTCGGATAAATTAATTATCAACTATTACAGACTGAATTGAAAATTAATTTTTACATCTCCTCAAGAAGCCTACCCCATGAGGAAAACTTGGCGGGCCTCCGGTGGCCCACCAACCATGAAGGCGGACCACCGGAGGCCCGCCGAATTTTCCTCATGGGGTAGGTAAACACCAACCTTTATGGATTATATTAATAAAAAAATTCCCAAGGTCGCTACTCCCGGGACAACTTTTATATTGACAGGGAGGAGAAAAAATTTATTTAGCGAGAAGGATTTGTTTGACTATTAATAACAAACAAGTTAAAGGTGCGATTGTACTAACAATCGCAAAGGCTACGATCCCTTGATACCATTTTAGCCAGGCTGGCAACACTGACAACTGTAGTGCTTAGGTTCGGGATAATCCAGAACACTTATGTCGAATAGTGTTTATGCCAAGTTTGCCACAGTTAGGTCTAGCTGAATGGAAGCAATTTCAATAATTGATTGTTTTTTTTTAAAATATGCTGGCAACACTGAAGTACTACACCAATCAAGACTGTTTTGGTGGCTCTGATCTAGTCTAGCTAAGACCTTTCGAACAACACCTCATGGTTCATGATATATATTTTTGGCAGCACTGACAGTGGGGTTTCTGAGGAGCGTGAGCCACCCAATGTTTGTGCCAATTTTGGTTCTGTTATGACTAAAATAATGGAAGCAGTATGAAAAAGATAATTTTATAGGGAATAGATTGGCAACATTGGTAAGTAAGTTGCTTCGCAACGTAGTCCCTCTAATTGTTTTTGTATTGTGTCGAATAATGTTTATATGAAGTTTAGCGCAGCTAGGTATAACTGAATGGAAGCAATTTGAACAATTGATTTTTTTTAGAAAATGGGCTGACAACACTGAACCATTGCAGCAATCATGACGGCTCCAGTGGCTCAGAGCTAGTCTAGTCAAAACCTTTCCAACGACGTCTTAAGCATCTCTCTACATCTTGTAGTTCCTTAGATTAAATTTCTGTACATGGACGGACGGACGGATACCATGAGCGGGAATAGAAGGTTCCTCTAGCTATAGCTTTACTCTCAAGGGACCTTAAAGCATAATTTACCCAGCTAAATCGGTAATAATTTTTAACTTCAAACGAAGTCCGAGGTTGCCCTGAAAATCACTTTCAAAACTTAATTTGTTCAATTTTTTTCGTGAAAGTAACCCTGAAATTCCTCCTCCGACACACATCCTGTCCCGAAGTTTCTTGAACAGAAAAGTGGCAACCCTAGTAGCAATGACTACTTAATTTTTTACTTAAAAAACTGTGGGGTATGACAGCCAATTTCAGGATGACAGCCATGATAAACATCGTCTCTAATAGACATCGCCTTTTACCTTGTACCAATGTATGTATATTTGTTTTCTATTCATTTCATTATTTGAAAAATAAAGGCATGTTTTCAATCTTTCTGTTCACACTGTTGAGGCAGAGCTTCAATCTTAGGTCATAGATGTCTCTTAAGGCAATCGCTCTCGAGTGGCCAACAGAAATGCTTGAGCAAAATACTTGGATATTTTAAGCATGATGGAAAAGAAAAATACAATTTTTACCTCCACCCGTGAGAACATTTGCTTGCCACATCGTTTTCTTACGACATACAGACTCCTTTTCAAAAATTACAAATTTAATTTCTTCCAATTTATTTAATTCTCCTGATCGTTCTAGTATTTTCAGTATTTGAGTACCGTATTTAAAAACTGTATCATCATATAATAAGCCAATCAAATATAAAACTGATAATTCTAAATTGCAAAGAATCATTATATTCATTTAAATAGGTTAATTATTTATTGTAGGGATAATAATGGCCACTTGGAGGCGTACGTTTGCCAAAACAATCTAAATGTCTAAAGCGTGTCTTACTTGACAGAACACCCCTAATGCTAAAAGCTAGTAAATTCTAGGATTTGAGAAAGGTGTACTCTTCGCAGTTTTAGAATGACAATGTTATCTTTATATGTAAATTATCTAGAATATTAGAGTAACGCGCTCTTAGACATTTACCAAGTTCAGTTATATAGGTACCGGTATAATTTTCAATATACAATGTTTATATAACGCCACAGTTAGGTGATATTTTATTTACAATATTGTGTGAAAATTACAACATGCATTAATTTCAATTATTAAACTAGGAACGATATGGTATAGTTTTCAAGAGAAATACTGTACTGAAACACATTGACTGAAATTCCCAATTTCCCCCCCCTGTTTTAACTACTATTATCCTGGAAGCTTTGCTAAAACAGAAGCCATAATATTTCGCTCTATTCTTTCAAGCTCCAGTGTGGGCTAAAAATGAAAGTTCAGTTTGTCAACTTTAAACTAAATGATTTAGATAATAGTTTCATTATGGTGAAGTATTACCTGTGTCTTTTAACACCGCTTGTGTGGATGGATGATATAATAGTACAGGATTTATATGCAAATTAAAGTTACGAAATATGCGAAATAAATTTCGAAATATGGCAAAATATAAACAGATGCATGCAATTGTTTTGTATTTGTAAGACATTGCAATTTGCTTTGAGTATTACCAAAATTAGTTGAAGTTTTGTGTCTGTAGTAATCATGAACCATGCATCGCAAGTAGAAAGGAAATACATGAATGAATATGTACTGAATCTATTTTGTAAACACTCGTTTCACCATCTTCTAAATTTAAGAAAATGCCTTCCTGGACACACCGGTAACAACTAAGCTACTCTATATTTCGCTGCATCTAACACAGCTTCTTCAGGGTCAAATAAGACCCAATGGGTAAATTTTTTTTCACAAACTACTTTGTAGATAAGACTTTGCTTTGTGATTGTGGTTTTGTAGGCCGTAGGAGCCTTTCTTATGAAGCTACTAGAAAACAAACTTTACAATCTTTTGATTTTCTTATTCTAAGATCATGATGTCAACCAGAAAGACTGATCCTGAATCAACCCTATTGCTTGAGCAAAGGTCGTAAGAAGTGTGATATATAGAAGCAGCAGAAAGGTGTACGCACCCGTTGGGTGTTGTAGTAACACTAAGCAATTCTAGTTTAAAAAAAAAAAACAAAAAAAAAACAAGTGGTTATCACATCATTCCAATGACATTCGGTGAGAGAGAGATAGGAACACCTGCACTTGCTTCTCTTTTAAGTGAGTTTTCTAAGAGATGATTATCTTGACAGAGATATATACTGTATGACTGGACTACATACCCGTTAGTGAAAAGAACAAATTTTAAAAATTTATAGCCAAAATTGTTGAAAAATGCCAAATTATTAAGTTGTAACATTAAGTTCCCGCGGTTTTTATATTTAGTTTGTTTTTACTCCATCTTTTTGAACTCTGGCGAAAGTGGTTACAGTCATTCAAAAGAGCGTTCTTTCCTCTACGAACTTATTGCAACAATTTTCCCGAATAACGTAATTTTTCCTTTCTCTCAGGAATTTGAAATGGAAATTCCAGCCAGCAACAAAACCCATTTTCGACACTTGCTATATTTCGCGTTTCGCCGTAATCACAAAGCAGCCGAAGCAGCTCGGGATATTTGTGTCGTTTACGGAGAGGATGCTATAACCACGAGGACTGCTCGAGAGTGGTTTGCCAAGTTCAAAAAAATGTAACTTCGACGTGGACGACACGCCTTGCTCTGGGCGACCTACCGGGTTCAACAAAGACTATTTGACATTGTTTTTGAAGGAGAACGGTCGCCAAACATGTAGAGAATTGGCCGAGAAGACAAACAGCAATGCAATGACGATCTCTCGTCACCTTAAATTAATGGGTTTTACTCAAAACAGTCGACAGGAATCGCTATGTACTCGAGCTGCGCCATGTGAATGAGGCTATCCAGTAGAAAAGACCCGATCGACAAGACCAAGTCATCCTGCTCCACGACAACGCCAGGCATCATGTTTTAAACATCGTCAAAGCGTCCCTCCAAGAGCTCGATTGAGAGGTTCTCCAACATCCACCTTATTCTCCAGATCTTGCGCCGACGGATTATCATCTTTTCCGTTCGCTGTCGAACCAAATGAGGGGCGTAACGTTCGATAACGACGAGCACCTTGAAAACTGACTTAACAACCTCTTGGAGTCCACGCTCAGTGATTTTTAGCGAAACGGCATTGATAAATTGGTCGGGAGGTGGGAACAGGTTGTAAACAATGACGGAGATGACGTAACTGACTAATCTGTTGTTACGATTGTTGAAACTTTCAATTAAATTTTTCAATAAAAAACCGGCAGGAACTTATGCTACAACCCAATAATATGCAAAAAAACAAAACAGGCACGTATCTATAGAAGTTGGTTTCAGGAGAAAACTTCAATCTTTATTGGGGTGCAAGATATGGCTGGGTGTGAAATCTACATAAAATATATATAATTCCGCCTAAAATTAGATTCAATTTACATAAACATCTGAATTGAGGTTCTGGATTCCACGGATTTTCCTAAATAAGTCCTTGAAATAGCCAATAGTACTGCAAAAACCTTCCTAAATATGGAGGAAGAAATACCTATCATATAAATTACTACTTTGTTTCAAATGCTCATTCAAAATACGAATATGCAGTGAAGTCAGACCTTATGATAAGTGTTTTAAGAAATATACGTAAGGGGAACGAATATTTGTTTCACTTTGGTAGTAGAAATTTACTTTCCAATTAATTTTTCAAATTATGCCAAATGAAGAAAAGGTAGAAATAGATTTGTCTTGTTTATCATTGTTTATCATCAGTGGCGAATACTGAGGATAGGCAGGGTAGACAGTGTCTACCCATTTTTATAAAAAAACAAATAAATTTATTTAGTTATTGTTTTCATTGTGAAGCACTTTGATTTTATATTTTCAGGAACAAGTAAGTATAGCTACTTCGTACTATTCCCGTATAGCAGTTTATGGAAAATATTTTCTATTATTTTGTTTATTTAATTGTTTTCATCCTACATTATGTCTACCCATTTCCTACGCTTCGTCACTGTTTATCATCATCATTATTAGTATTCGACGAAGAGTGGCACTTTTCTTAAGGCATGTTAAGTGCTCTCCACTCATCCCAATCCCTCTTTTTCTGTCTCGGTGTACAATTTCTCTTCTTTAATACTATAAAGAACTTGTCTTCTTCTTTGGAAAATGGCAAATCAAAATATACTCAGGATTCTTCACTTACTTATATTTCCTACTGTTAGAATTTTATGTGTTAGTTTTTAAATATATATTTATTTATTTATTTCCAACCTTGTGTAAATTCAAATTTATTAAGAAATGGTGTAACTCCATTACCAGAAACGAAACTCACTGAAGTAAATCAGAAAATAAAGCAACACATAACCATTTGCTACAACATACAGTATACCAAATAATAAATAAATATACAAATAAATAAATAGTATGTTAAAAGAGAAGGTAAGAACAAAGGCACTTGCGTTACAGGATACAAGAAATCACAGTACACAAACATTATATAAACAAAAGAAAAGCGGCAACGTTTCGCAGAAACGTGTTCACATGATAGGAGAGGAAATGGACAGAGAGAACTGATGCAGGACTGGTACTAAGGAGTCGCCATCTTGCTTACTGATGCTGGGCAACAGAGTGACCAGGTTATGGAGAAGGAAAAATGACTAAAGGAGTCGGAGAAAACACCAAAATGAAGAAGGATGTGCAGGGGTTACTAGGAGTAGGTGAGAGGCTTCCTAAAGACATAAGAGTCAGAGTTGGAGGGGAAAATAAAAATAATCTGTTACCCAGCATCAGTAGACAACATGGCGACTCCTTAGCACCAGTCCTCTCTGTCCATTTTCCCTTCTATCATGTGAACACGCTTCTGCGAAACGTTGCCGCTTTTCCTTCGTTTATATAATGTTCGTGTACGCCTGTCTTTGTTGCATCTTGTAATGTAAGAACCTTACCTTTTTCTACTATTTTATAAGTAAATAAAAACTCACCGTCATGCCATTATTTTGTGTGACGCTTGTACATCCAGCATGGCAAGGAGAGTAAAATGCTGTGAGATTATCTTGAGAACAAACTGGATGATATTTTGTGTGTTCACAATTGCAGTCACTATTGCATGTTGAGTTCAGACTTAATCTGGAAGGAAGGAATAAAGACAAAACGGTAATGAAGTATTAATCAAATTTCAATGAATAAAAAAGACCCGAAAATGAGTATGTTGCTATTATGATCTTTTTCATTCACAGGGTATGTGTTATGGTTTTGAAACAGACAGGATATTTTTTTTAGCGAAAGAAGGAGAGCAAATCCTGACTAATAAAAACAACAACAAAGAGTACAAGCACAAGTACTATGGAAATGCCTGAACTTAAAACACTTCAATTTTCACATAACCTTCCATTTTTGTAAGTAAGGTACATGCATAACTCCTCTGCGTATGAGCTGCGATTTCACTAACAATCGCAGTCCCTTGATAGAATTTTAGCCACGCAACCATTAATTTTTATAAAATTGGCTGGCAACACTGACAACTGCAGTGTTTAGGTTCGGGAAAATCCACAGTACTTGTGTCGAATTACGTTAATGCCAAATTTGGCGCAGCTAGGTCTAAGCAAATGGAAGCAATTTGAACAATTGATTATTTTAATAATGGACTGACAACACTGAACCACTGTACCAATCAACACGATTCGAGGGGTTTTAAGCTAGTTTATCCAAGACCTTTTCAACGACATTTCAAGCATCTCTCTCTACATCTTGTAGTTCCTGAAATTTAATTTCTCGACACTGACGAGCAGACGGACATCCTGAGCGGGATTATAAGGTTCCTTTAGCTATAGCTTTGGTATCAAGGGACCTAAAATGGAAAATGTTAAAAGCCAGACACGTTGTTCAAAATCAAGCTGCACTATATTTTGCCTGATCGAATTCAGCTTCATCAGGTGCACACAAACCTTAATAGGTAAACCTTATATTTCATTAAAACTACCATAGTAGGACTCAAAGCACGGTTAAAGGAGGACGAAGCATGAGGCGAGAGTTCAGGTAAACCGTTACAGATGACGTGACATCACCAGATGGCGGGCTTTGCATGTAAGCAAAGATAGTTTTGATAAACACCGCATTATTATTCTGTATTCAGTATTATTTAGTTATTGACAATTGATGTACTTACTGCCGATATCGTGGTGTCATCGAAAAATAAGTCAATTGACTTCAAGGGTGTGTCTGTTTCATTCCGTTTCGGCCCTGGCCTGTTTACGGTAAGATTTTGCTTTGGCGATGTTCTCACAAGGTTTTGATTCTTCCTTCTCTTCAGAATCTGATTCACTTGCCGTTATTTCACAGTTAAAATCTGACACAGCATTAACATCAAATTTTCTTTCGTTCCAGCTCAGATTATTATCAATATCCACCTTACATACATTGTCGACAAGGATTCTGCTGGAGCTCACAGTGGAGGTGTCACCTCCCAAATTCTCAAGCACTTAGTCCAAACTTTATTGTTCTTTCCGGTTAAGAATCGATAGATACCCTGTAAAAATTTACTTTCACCTTCTAATTGTGGGTTTACATCTCCCCAAACTGAAAACTCTGGCAGAATCCCTTGCTGTCGACCTCGTCAGATCTATAGCCTCCAGCACCTCCTTCCGTGAAGGTCTATTTGTTTCGCCATTATTCTATGCTCCGTAAGTTACAGAACCTTGAAATGGAAAATATATTTTTATTACATGGAAGGAACTATGGGGTTTACATATCCCCCCTCCCTGAAAAACTAATATAACAAAGAAAGGAACAAGAAAACGATTGTGAGTAATTGTTAAGAAGCTTTTAGGAGAAAATATGTGAAAGGTTACGTGAATATTAGTGACAGTTTCAAATATTAATAATAAAACTATTTAAAGACATACCATTTTTCTTAAACAATTCG
>JAGDQP010037994.1:454-18367 GCA_022664845.1 Lepisma saccharinum
ACAAATTGTTTTATCATTTTTGAAAATTTAACTCAGTAATCTATGAATATTTGAATGAAGATGCCTAAGAAGCACTATCCGAAAACATAATAGTGCAGAAGCTAGTAATGTTCTGTTGGAAGTATGAGAGTCAGAATTGCTTAATCAATTTCCTCTATGTATAGTGTTTTACCAAATGTTGGTCACATGTTCCAACTTGTGGTCATTTTTTTTATAAATTTCCTTCATCTTGAGTTTTGTGAAATTTTTAGTTTTGTTTATTATAGGGTTGTGATATGTCATTTTATACGTTTTAAAACATATTAAATGCAATAAAAGCATCACAAATATTCCATATGTGATAGTAAGGAAGGTCTGAATTCTTTAGATAAAAATTAGTGAATAAAACACCATCAATTTCTGTTGAATTTAATATTGAAATTTTCACTATGCAATAGCTGTAAACAAGTTATCAAAAACTATTTGTTTTAGGCTAGTTGGAAGTGATTTCTATGTTAATAAAGTAGATTTTACTGAAATCATTTATTTCTATAGTTGCAAAACAATTTGTTTTATTTATAGCAATATAATTAAAAAGCAAAATGTAGATATAGTTCACATTAATCATTTGTAGTTATATACATATTATTTAAACGCAAATTTCTTTTCTGATATGTAAAAATGACAGTAAGGAATCAGTTCAACTCTGCAAGAGCAAACACTAGCTTTTGCACAGTTTTGACAATTACAAGGAGGTATAAACTCCGGTGGTCTAACATGTTCAGGTGTTATGACTGACTTTAAATATCGATTTTCTTCTTCGTATCCATATTGTAATGGGTCAAGTTTTGTGACATTTTCAGCACATTAAACCACTCGTAACACTGGAGATATGCACGCTTAATATGAAATAGTATTGATGAAAAAGGAGGACATAGTTGTGAAAAGTTAATGTTATTGCTTGGTGATATTACTCGAATCGCAAATGATCACAATTTGATTTGGCTGAACCAAGTAACTTTTGCAATAAATGTCTCTGCATCTATTTATTTCCTTGTCAAGAGGACTGTGTCCAAAATGTTTCAGAAGTTCTCCTGATGAAATGGCAGCTTTTAATGATGATATGACTTTTGTTCCAATCTTGCTTGTTGTAATACAACATGTTGATCTATGCACAGCGGGTAGAATTGATACAAGTTCTTCCACATTTCCTACAATTTTGTGAAGTGGTATGTACCTCAGAGATACTCGAGTGTCTTTCATTATCTAGTTATTTTAGTCCAATTTTGGCAAATGCCTGGTTAAAATAATAAGGAGAATATTTTATGGCATCTGTGTCGGATGAACATATCACAACACTTTCAACATAGTCACATGAAAAATCATTCTCTACGTGTTCAAAAATCCTGTTATCTGCATCCTCACATTCACAGTGAAGCGATGGCGCAAAGCCATAGAACCCTCGCTAACTTTCAAGCAGCTTTTGGGCCATCTTTGTGGCTATCTCCAGATACAAAGTTGTTTCTGGCCGTTTCTGGTTTAGAAACCAATCAATAAACAGTTCATGGAATCTAGTTTTATTCTTGCCTGCACCCCAGAAGGTATCAATTTTGACTTGAACAGGTGTCTGTGGGTGCTTAGGATCAACATCAATGGGATAACTTTTTGTTCGTCTCAGTCGTTCCTAGTGCTTTATACTTTTTCACCATATAGATAGAAAACAATAGGGTGACTGGGCTAGTAGTGGTCACCTCGTTAATAATGGTCACCAACGATTGTAATTTCATGTTTTGTGGCATAGAATTTTAAGTTTCTTCATATTTTACTGTAATGCTTAAAACCTAGTTCGTATGTTGTGTTCATATTGGATAGTTACCTTTGTTGTAGCTGGTCTTTGTGAAGAAATTTTGTAAATTTCAATTTTTCACGGTAAGCGGAGCTTTCTAATAATTTGGTTATATCACCTGTATCTATTGATAATAATTAACCATGTTAACATGAATGTAGCCGTCTATGTTGTAGTCTTTATAGAAATTTATTTGATATCCCCCTGCTTGCTTCTATGATAGAACATTTTATTAGCGGTGACCATTACTGATTTTTCAAAAGACTATTTTTTAACTGGTAAGTGGTAAGACTCAGTGACCATAATTGACCATAACTGACATTTGGGGTGAGAATATTGGCGTTTAGGTTTCGATTGTTTATATGAATTTGACGTTTGTTTAGGATCACTTTGACACGTTACTGGAAATGCTTTTAAATATACAAGAAATGATGATGGTGACGAGGTTTTTCCAAAATGAATTATACCTAGTCACATTGTTTTGATTATTATCCAAATAAATTATCTATGGATGTGTCTACAGTTTTTAAACACAAATAAAAACAAAAATCAATATTTTGAAACACTATATATATATATTTCAATGGAGTTGGGAAGAAAACAATATATATATTCTTACAAAACTTTTACAAAAAGAGCTTAATGATGCATTAAACCAGAAGAAGAAAAAATAAAAATATTTGGCTAGAGATATCTCGAGAATTGTAACTCTAAGAGCTCTTATTAAAATTTCTAATACCCACAGTTCATCTGAAGACAATCCAAGAGTTCGATCGCTGTTGATGATAAGTGAGGAGGGGAGAGGGAGAGATGAAGAAAACACTTACCACTGAGAGATAGATAGTCCAGTCCGGATATTTTGTAGGAAGATGACGTCCTCGGGCAAGCACTTGTAGACCCGGATGTAATTGGCACTGTTCACTCAATTTTAAAACTCTTTTAAAACCATCGTTAAACCTGGTCGGCGTAGGTTAACGAGACCGTTCTTTATCCTTTTTGCTGTGATGAAAAAGTACAACTACATACATGTCATTATGTCACTTCAGAATGACGCTTTCCTTTCTATCTTTATGGAAAGTACGAAGATGAAATACGACAAAGTTACAGACTGTTCGTCGAAAGTAACAGTTACACAAAAGTATTACAATTTTCCTTTTTGTTTGTGTAACGCAAGCTGTTCCTTTTTCTTTGTACTTCCAAAGAAATCGTATGCTAATGTGCGGTAACGAAATGACACACACTTTTACTGTTCATTTGCCATTATTCCGAAAAACGCTTAACTGTTCTCGGAAACCTTTTTAGGTTTCATAGAACCAAATATCTGTAAATTATGTGATCAGAATAACTTTGGTTTGCTATTATAACGGCTAACGAAAACAATAACTCATACATAGGAAACAACTGATTCGCGTGGTAGACTATTCAAACTTCCAAAACCGACTGACTTACAAAGGTGGTAAGTGTTCTGACTCTCATAGAGTCACGTGAGCTATTATTCGTTGCATGCCCAAATAAGGTAGTTGATTAATATAAAGATTAACTTATATTTGCATGAACATTGGTTCTTACATCCTAAGTTCACAAGGGTTATATAGACATTTATAAACACAAGATAAAGTGACAAAACCGACCTTAAAAGCTACGGTTATTAGGTTTTGTATTCAATCAAATTAAATCATTAGAAATTAAAAATTAGAACGAAGACATCAAAATTTTGCGTAGAAAATCAAGTGATTCATGGGAAGAGAAAGAAAGAACCTGTCGTCCGAGTCATAAGTTACTTAGTTTTCTTTCTTCTCACATAAAGAATAATGTGAAACAAAAATGAACATTGACATTTACAATTTAGTTTTATATGGGTCATCAGAATACAAATATACAATGAAACTGCAACATAAAATAAGCTTAAGTTACTCAGCTGAAATTTATCCAACTTTTTCAAGAATTCCTCAGAGGAGTGGCGGCCGGTGTATGTCTCCACTGGGTGTTGCACTCAGGCCCGCCAGAAAGAGTAGAGGGCCACGAAAAATTTACGGAAGGGCTTAGACTTACGAAACATACATAAAATTAAATGTTTGTTTTACGGCAAGGAAAATTTACGGGGATACAGTCCCCTGGGTGCGGGCATGGACTTTCACTACGTGTGAGAGTATTGGGTAGCTAATCATTCACAATCAATCAACGTAGATTTAAATTATGTAACGTATACACAAAAGATGAAGTAACCAGATAATCAAATAAAGGAACGTTAGTCAATTAGTTACAATTTTGAGAAAACTTAGAAAAATGTCGTAGCTATAATATGGAGGATGGAATTTCATAGTTCGTCACAATTTTCCGTGGCTAGAAATTTCTGTGGCTGTTATTAGTATTGTTAATATCAGATTTAGAAGCTTTGAAGATTTACTAAACGTTTTCTTCCAACTATTTTGAGTTATAAAGTCTAACAAGTCTACAGCTCCTAACATTGATCGATCTTTTTCTGCCGAGTAGACTGAAGACAGTTCGTGACGACAGAGCTTTCCTTTGTCAAGAAATATGTAAATTGAACATCATTTCTCCACACTTTGTTTTGGAAAATTCCAAAAGTAACTCGGAAATTTCTCTGGAGTAAACAGCGTGGCTGCCATAACGTGAAATGTGAATATAAAGCAAAATTTTGCTTCGCAAGTCATCATATCGCATACTTCGTTTGCTTCCCTTATCCATTCCGTTCTTTCAGTCTTTCTACTTTTTGATACCGCGTTTGTATTGTCTGTTGTTCTACTCGAATTATCAAGCTGGTCTCTTATACGTCTGTTTGTTTCAAAGTGGAAAATAGCATTTGGTGCCAAGGAAGGGTCAATTTCTCGATTTTGAAGTTGATTAAACAAAATTTCCAGAAGATGCATTATTTTACAAAAAACAAGAAAGCGAGAAATTAAAATGACTGCTAATAAGTGTTTTCTTGAGTACTTCTGCTCGATGGATTGTGTTTTAATTTTTCTCTTCCTCCATTTTCACTATCTTATTCATGCATTGAATAAGATCCTTTTTATGTTCAAAGATAGTATTTACGCTTCTGGACAGGAAGTTCCAATGAGTATTACTAGCTCGGTGTAACCGTTTTTTAACGAGTGAATCTAAAGTTGCTACTCGCTGCGGACTACCAGAAAACAAGTACACACGACTTGCAAATTTGAGAAAAATGTATTACATTTCTGTTTATTGAAGCAGCTTTCCTCATAAATAGATTCACTTGATGAGCATAACAATATACACAGCATTTGAAATGGCATAGTTTTAAAATTATGATTTCGCGATTAAAGTAACACGAGTAGCCCGCAATGACCTCTATCTAAAAGCGATATTGGACTGACTGCTGATGCTGACAAAAATTTCAAGAATATATGAAGCCAGGAAGCGGAGAAGACACTTAATCTTGTTTGTCCACTTCCAGTCTAAACCAACATGGACCAAATTTGTAGTTCTAACTCAGATTTTTACGCTTGATATCGCTGTGTAGGCCGTTTTTTATGTCTTAATTCTTGCAAAAAAATGTAAATATTATTACCAGTATTTTCTATTAAATGCAGAGTACGGTATACTATTATATGAATAACTCAGAAATTAAAACTTAAAGAAGAAACAACGGACCGCAGAGCGATAAGAAGTATAAAATTGAGTTAGAACTGAAAGTTTTTTCCACATTAGATTAGACTGGAAGTGGACATATGAGTTTAAATATTTGCTCTGGCGTCTATCTTTCGACGCTAAGCACTCACTCCAGTATCGTTACGTAAAGTTCCAAGTCGCACTCGAGACTTAGCATTCTGTGGTAGCATCGCTTCAAAGGCAGGAAGGAAAACATACGCGCTTACACACACACATACACGCTCACACACGTATACACACGCTCCGCCTCCCTCTCTCGTAAATGAGGACTATCAGATGGCTTCCGCAGTTTGGGCGGAGGTCATGCGCGAGACAAGAACCACCTACTGCATGCAATGAAAAGCTAAGGATGGGAGAAAAGAGTAGAAAACATTGTTGCTTGCATGGTCGGTGCAACTTCCCAATCCCTGTGGTAATTACTATGAGAAATGTCAATCGAATATCCAGCGGAGGGGAAGCCTCTGTAGCAATTTTGGACTTTATAAGAGGTGCGGGTGAATTACAACACCAAGATTAAAGTGTGAACTTGCGAGGTAGCCTACTTCTTTCCCTTCCTAAAAGGAAACTATGGCTTTTTTGAACACCGAGGGGGTAATTCTTATTTCAGTTTTTAGAGTGACTGAAATAAAAATTAAACAATTTAAGAATGAGGGTGTTGCGCAACGGGGAAACAGAAACACACCGCTGCTACCTCAAAGAATAGGTAATACGACCTAGAAGTAAGTTCATATTTTTGAAGTGTTTCAGTATTGAAACCTTTTGTACGTGCTACCTCTATGAATCGTAGAGAATCACTAGTTTCCTGAAGTATACATTCAGCTGGCAACTTATTATCCCCTTTTTTAGGAAACTCCTTGTGAATAGAATCCAAGAGGTCTTTGCATTTCACATTTAGTCTTTTCTTTTCCACAAAATGGGAATAACTATACTCTACGTGAAGTATGTAATTCGCAATATTTGGATCCATTCTGATTTTTGTAATGAGATCGGATCATTATTATCGGATCGGATCATCATTGTTAACCATTAAGAAAGTTTCCTCCTTTGATCAAAATTGCTAAAATACACGCTTGATCTTGGATTGTTAGGTGACGGCCGGATAGCCATGCGGTCTACGGTGGTAGGCCAATGACTCGAAGGTCCCGGGTTCGAGTCCCGGCAGGGGAATGAGTGTGGATTTTAATGGCTAAAGGGCGAATCGTGACGGGCCAAGTCCAAAGTAACTAGCCCATATAGAAATAAAGTTTACCAAAGTTATTGGATTATTAGGGACTTGGAAAATCGTGATAGAGAGCAAATTAATAATAATAATAATCATCATCAACATCACAGAATTGTCGTAAAGATGTTAGTTAGTCCTTTTCATGCTTAATAAGAAAATTGCTTCCTTCCGTCTTGTAATTTCTATTATGCCTCCAGATCCCTTTGCTGGCTTATTGTAATATTCCTCTAATGCCTGATCTAAAGCCAAATTGTTAAATCTTTGGCCAGTATGTTGAACAGAGAAGTGCCCATTTTTAGAGTCATTGTAAATTATTATCGGGTAGACTTTTTCAAGTTTCAAACAATCAAGATAGTACAATGTATACCACACTGTATAATTAGTTCTATCAAAGGACAAGACAAGCGGTAAATTTTCTCTGATGCTACATAGGTCTACAGGCAAATCCCAATTATTGTCTCTATCGCCTTGTATTGAATCACGAAGAAGAGGTGCTATTTTAGATAGAAACTCGTCCCAGTAAGCAAATACTTCACTATGCCCCACACCATTTTTCCTAAATTCCTCAAAATAATTTTAATATCACTCAGATTGTTGATAGCAGCTCCTACTTAATACGACAACTACTGAATTCATACTATACGATTTCAATTGAACGAAGTTAATTACCTGAAAATAAAAGCAATTATAATACTTTTATTTTATTTATTATCCAATTCTGAAACTTTTAGCTAATGTCGTTTTTTTTTAACTGAGCATACCAGAAAACGTATAAAATGACATATTACAACCCTGACTTAAACGAAGCTAAAATTAAAAAAAAAAATACCCGAAGTTCAAAATTGCGGATATTTCTAAATAATGACCACAATTCGGAACATGTGACCAACTTTTTGAAACACTATACATATTAGAAATTAGCAAAACAATCAAAACTTCTGGCTCTTAAACTCCCAACAGAACGTATTCATTTCTTAGACTAAAATTGCTTGATTCTATTCAAGGGCAGAGATATATGTCTGCGTGTACTAGTACATTGTCTTTCACTATAAAAAATCGGGGGCATTACTCCCTCAGCCAAGGGTTCAAGCCTGCGTCCTTTCTGTGAAAATATACACATGCAGACAATGTAACAAAAAAGTATTTTATGTTGTATGCATATTTTAAAAGAGTTCTATAAATCCATAATGAATACTCCTGTACAAAAGCAACTACATATAGGTTTCTTCTAATGAGTCTGTTGCAATAGGAATCTGAGAATTATTATTTCAAAGTATATCATAAAGTAGCTACGTCCCGCAGCTCCCCCCGCGTTTCTTAAAGTATAGTAATAGCTATGGGGGCTATTTGAAAAATTTAATTTTAAAGTAGGGTGGCAACGCTTACAACTGGGTGCTTGGATACAGGAAACAACCACAGTATGTTTCGATTTTGTCGGATACGTCGAATTGTATGGAAGTAGTAAATATTTAATTTTTAAAATTCATTGGCAACACTGTCAACTGTAGAACCTGAAGTACTTTTATGACGCGTCCCAGTACGTAAATACAAAGTTTGGTCCTGATATGCTAAACGATATGGAAGCAATTAAAATTTTATTTCCTGAAATTGGTTGACAATACTGACAAACTACGGTGCCTGGAGTCCCAGTACCTAATGAGCATGCATGTCAAATTTACTGTAAATGAATGTACACGTGTAGATTTGCATTAATAAAGACATTTTCCCCATAAGCCATTTACCTCCTCCTCATTAGGTCCACCAGCGGACACTAGCGGACAGCCGCCCGGCCGGGTAGCCGTCGAGTTCGAGTCCCGGCAGGGGCATGGGTGTGGATTTTAATGGCTAAGGAACGAATCGTGATGTGTCGAAGTCCAAAGTTACTAGACTGGCCCATATAAAAATAAAGTTTTTTTACTAGCGGACAGCCGTCGTGTCGGACATTCGCCATTGGTCAACGGGTGGACTGCCGCCTTGTCGGATATTCGCCGTCGGTCCACCAGCGGACAGCCGCTGTCTCGGCTATCTACTAGAGAACAGTGGTTATCCGCCAGCGGGTGACCGCCTTGGCTGCAGAGAGGCTGCATTAGTCTAATTCCGGCGACGGCACGCCGTTATGTTGCTCAAAGGGTCTATTTATAAGTTAAATTTAAAAATAGGCGGGCAAAACTGACAACTGGGGTGTTCGAGGTCGGGAACACCCAAAACATTCTTTAATTATGTTGAAAGCTGTATAGGCTACGTTTGGGGCAGATACGGTTTGAAAGAACTTATTTATATATATATATAAAGTTGTCAACACTGAGAACTAGGCAACCCGTGATATCTTACATACCAGAAAAATTGTAATCTTAGAATATCTAGGGTTTAACTTATGTTGTATTTCTTCTTAATTACCTCCATAAAAGTAATTCTTGTTTGAAGAGGCGTTAGCATTATTACAAATTACTGCCTTGAAAAAAACGAAATTTAGAGAAAAAGAACAAAGGCACAGTTTTTTTCTATAAAAATAGAAGTTTCAGAATAGAAAACAACTTTTATTTCTATTTACAATACTTGTCACACCAGGCAAATACCGGAATGGTATCTTCAACTTAGCCCTGGACAACTTCTTTGCTCTATCCTATTCCGGATTGAGACATAGATGCCTAAAGGACATAAATAAATTTTAAAAATTTCTGTCGGTCTCGAGTGCTGTGATTCACAAAATTCACAAACATCCATGCTTCCGGCAGTATTAAAACCCGCGGCCTCGTAGATGAAAGCTCGACTATCGAGGTTGTACCATGTATTTGCTTTAAGGGAAAAGTCGAGAAGTAAATCTATGCTATATAAAATGCAGCTACAGCATATTATTCGTAACCCTGCAACGTAATTCGCTCATTACTGTCAGTCGCTAAACTTTGCTTCGTCAATGTCTATTTATAAATTAGAATTAAAACGTTTAGTTTCTTTATAATTCTGGTTATGAAGTAAACTTATCGATGGTTCAGAGCCCTTTTTTGACCAAAGTTGGCAGATGAGTAGAGGACATCATGAGACCACCAGAAGGCACGATTAAAAGTACTTTCGTCCATAAAGACAGACGCAGTGACAAAAAATGTGATTCATTACAATAAGTACTTATAATGTGTTCAAAGTATGGAAACATATTTTTGTAAAAATCTGAAAAGAGTGGAAAACAAATACCTATTAATGGATAGATACTTGGTGGAATGGGCTATTAGCTGGAGAATACATTCGTCAAGGCCGCCATCATGAAGTCGACCATCTTGAATCTTATTCGATTTTTTTAAATAGGAAGGTGGTCGTGTAATATATTAATCTGGACCATAATTTTCTGATAAATACATTAGTGAAGTTGGTTTTGCCATAAATTAAATTTAGTGAGAGATAATGAGATTTTACATTAGTATACGTACCGGTAGTTGATTCAAAAGCCTGGAAATATTCCGTTTCTTATTAAACAGTAAAGAAATAAAAACCTAACATATACTAATAAGCATTGGGTAGGTGGTGCTAGTACTCATTAGTATACATTTGGTTTTAATTTCTTGCACTGTTCAAAAAAGAACAGTGTATATCCAGTGTATGTATATTCAACGCATACTCATACTAATTTAAAATCTCATTATCTCCCACAAAAAAAAAAATGGCATAACCGACTTCGCCAATGTATTTCTGAAAAAAATCTTGCCTAGATTTTTATGTTGCTCTACCCTCTTCTTATTTAAAACAATCGATCACGATTTAAAATGGCCGACTTCGAGATGGCGGCCATGGAGAAATTACTCTCCAGTCTATGGCTCATTCTAAAAAGTATCCATTAATAAGTATTTGTTTTTCAGTCCTTTCAGGTTTTCACAAAAAAGCGTGTTTTCATACCTGGAGCACATTATAACTACTGTTTATTTTTACTCCGAGCGGCTGTGGCTCAGTGGTAGAGCCTTGGCTTAGTATTCTGGAGGTCCTGAGATCGATTCCAGCGGTCGGAGATCCTCACTGAGGTTCTCCAGGAGTTTTCCTCGGTCACACCAGGCAAATACCGGGATGGTACCTACTGTACAAAATAGGCCCTGGTCGTCTACCTTCTACAATCCTCTCCCACACCCTATCCCGGCCTGAACCTCAGATGTTTAAAGGCTTTAAAATAAATTAATCACTTTTTTCTACGAATCAGATTTTTTGCCACTGCATCTGTCTTTAAGGATGAAAGCACTTTTAATAGCGCTTTCTTATGGTTTCCTAATGTTCTCTACTCCTCTGCGAATTTTGGTCAAAACTGCAATCTGAATCTTCGATAGGTTTACTTGTGAAAAGTGAATTTCTCTCTCGAGGGGATTTGATCCAAGTTGTTTTTCGCTTCTTTTCTGCGAAGCGGTCTTTGTCTCTAAGGAAAGCGGATGTTGTACAAAGAAAACGGAATCTGACTTTTGCCCTTGTACGTGCATTGGAACTTGAAGACGATGTCTTGTAAATAGCGAAGTCTTGTGGGTATTAATATAGGAGTGACGCAGCAGTATCGGCTTATAAGAAAAAGCCTCTTTAGCAGAAAAATGTCGGTGCTATAAAGTATCTTGTCCTTGACACTTTTAGGTCATTGGTATTGGTGCGATGACTTAATTTGTTCATGATACTGCTGTGGGAAACCGGTGTTCAAGAACAGAAATCGATTACACGGAAACACCGAAAATTTGCTTTACCTTTGAAAAGGAGGCCGTTCGAATATTATGTCTACGTGAGCATCTCAAGGATGGGACGGGGTCCAAGCTTTGCTTATTTTTGCTGGGTACCGATATATTAGGGAAAGGACATCAGCTTAATTTGTTTACAAAGAAAGGAGGGGGTCTCAAATGACTAAAAATGTACCGGGTACTAATATCACGTTTGAACGACGCTAGACCGATTTTCGATCTTTCCTAAATCACAAAAAAACTTAGCAAAAAAAAAAAAAAAAATCTTAAGAGAAATGTACCGCCAAAATACTGCGAACGAAACAAAGTCGACAACAACTGACTGAAGTTTGAAAACGCGATTACGACATCATCAGTCAAAAATTTACCCATGAAACCAATCACTCCAATTTAGTCGCTAAATACAGTATTTCCATATGTTCTGAATGTTTTAATGAAATGTGCCAAAGCATGAAAAAAGAAATTTTTCAGTAAAAAACACAAAAAAATCTTTTGGACTCACTTTGTAAAATTTTCTTTCATGAGATGAGCAAGAAGAGGAAACTTTGGCCTAAGCCCGTCGCGTCTGAGGGATGACGTCCATTGGCAATTACTCTTCCGGGCGCACGAATAAAAAAGTAGTTACAAGGCCATTATTGTGGTACTCTTTCGGTACTCTAGCAAAAGCTAACCAAGAGACCGTCAATGAGATCATCCAAACCTGACCTGAAATTTTACTAAGAGAATCTACGTCCGATAGAGAGGTAATTTACAAAAATTAGCTGCTCATATTAACTGCAAAGTACCGAGATAAGGGCTGCAATGTTGGTTCAAGTGAACAAAAAGTGTATTTTCTTAATGATTAAATCAACAGAAGTCACTTCTGCTTCACTTTCGTCCTGTAATGAAACACTGCCGAGTTGTAGTGTCCCATCCCACACTGCAGCAAGCTTCGCCAGAGAAGTATTTATGGGGTCTGGACTCCCGAAATTTATATATATTTTGTAAAATAGGCGTACTAAAAAGAAAAGCATGGGGCGCGCCAATTGAAGAATTTATAAAGTGATTGTATGTGAGAGAGCGCCCCCCGCTTTTCTTTTTAGTCGTGCATAAACAAAATTCCTTTTTTACTTTTTAGTACGAATTGTTTAAGAAAAGTATGTCTTTAAAAAGTGTTTTTAAAATATTTTTTGAGTTATATCAACATCGTTTGTGGAATGATTTCGGCGATTAAACACTGTGAAAGTGCTAATATGATTCAGCATTGACAATCCTTTGTGCTGAATCACTTAATTCGGCAGTTTGTTGTCTCGTATTGACACAAAATATTTATGGTCGCCGTGGGGCACTGAAAAGGTTTGAATTAACTCAGCGATTTTTTGCTGTGCATGATTGCCAGATGTCCCGATTTTTATCAAATAATTAAACGTCCACTCAGTTAGAAGAACGTTGGCTTAGCAATCGGAAAGTCCTAGGTTCGATACCAGTGGATGACTATCCTCACTGAGGTTTCCTAGGCATTTTCATCAGTCACGTCAGGCAAATGCCGGGATAGTACTTGCTAACAAGGACTTGTCCGACTACTTTACAACATCCTCTCTGCCTGTCTATCCTGGCCTGAGTCGTAGTTAGATCTGCCACGCGTTCTCTTTCTCTCGAACATGTCCTCTTTTAATAGACATTTCTTGTACCAGGGGTCTTTTTCAACTCTTTTGTTATCTTTTTTTTTCGTTTGGATACTATAAGAAGCATACATATATGCATACAAGAAGATATGCTACGATAAAAGCCTTACTGTCATTACAGAGAGGATGTTTTGAATTTATTTTTAAGACCTTTAGGAAATTATGGCTCAAGCCGTATGGTTGAATTGGTGGAATAAAGAAAGTGGAATGAAACGGCAGCGCCCCGAAGTAGAAGAAACCAAACTACTCGCAATTAATAAGCAAACCTCCTCCTCCCCCTCGAAGTTCTCAAATTACACCCTCCTGATGCTAAAACGAGGTAAGAACTGTATTATTTTCCATATCTAAATATAAGAATAGACGTATGTTTATTAAAATAGATAAGAATAGATGATATTTGCCGATAGTTTATTATATCTTTGATATCTAGCTTTATATACATATCAAATATTGTTGGCGCAAGTATTGTGTGAAAGAAGTGTACTTTGTGTGTTCAGATCTATTTTAAGGTAATATAATGTCTGACAGGCCTAATGATTTTATAATTAATGTGGAATGATTTCATAATTAATATTGGTATTTTTATGGTTAGTTAGTACTTTAGATGTGTATGAGAAGTGTGCAACATTGCTTTTCCAGCTTTTTAAAGTGGAAACTAGGTCTAATGTTGGTTCCAGACGTATAAATAATCTATAGAAGTAGTGTCGGTCATGCCTTTAGGTGCGTCTTTATATCATTTGTATAGGCGAAACGAGATTTTTATTTCGTGAGAAAGCAAAATAGGTATATTTTCGTGCTCCTGAGGAGTAACCAACAGGTATTCGAAGCGACGGTAGGTCCCGCTTAATAAGAAATTACTGCAATAATGCTATTGTTTGAATACTTAGCACTATAGTGACGAAATTTACATCCAAAAGACGTGTACTTTTTGTGTACAGAATTATTTTTACTTGTAATATCCGAGATATATTACCTCAGATGGCATACAAAAAATGTGTGAGACGGTTTTTTATGCTGTTTTCAAGTAGCATTTACTTTAATATTGGTTGTTTGTTGCTTCAGATGACTAAATAATGCATAGCAAACTTATATAAAGCGCATTTGAAAGGAAATCTAGCTTAATACCGGGTGTTTGCTGCTTTGAATAGCATAGGAAAACTGTACAAGACGCCTTTGAATCCTTTATTTCTGTAGACGAAAGAGATGATGTCTCGCAAGAGGACAGAAAATGTATCGGATGTATAAAAGAAGTATTGAACCTGTGTTTAAACCTGCTTTAACCAGCAATAATTCTATTGAAACAGAAAAAGGACCAATGAGACAACAAAGTCGAACTTTCAAAGAGTGAAAAAGACATTTAACATATATTTTATGTAGAAATTAGTCTTTGAGCTGTCATTCAAAGTCGAAAATACTAGAATAATGACATAGGGGGACTAGTTAACATGAAACGTATAGTAGAAAGGGACTGATTGCTTATATTTTAAGGAAAGAAGACCGCTTGGAATGAAATTTTCTTAATATTTGTTGGTTAAAGCACGAAATCTAGTCTTTGAACTTTCATCGAAACCCGAAAATACTATTTTTTTTTAAAATAGTAAACATTAAACTTGTACTAGAAAGTGGGTGATTGCTTGAATTTGACTGAGAAGAGACCATCTGGAATGAAATTTTGTTAATATCTAACATTGAAATAGGTATTTGAAGTGTCTTGAACACGAATATTAGGGAAACAACTTGTATCTTCACGAAAATTATGGTAGTAAGGAATCATTGTTTAGATTTTACTGCAGCTGATCTGCTTGCAATAGAATTTAATGAATATTTCAGGAGAAAAGTGTCTTTTTGAACTTGCACAAACGCATATGAAGTACTTTGGATGGGTAATGGGACGTGAAAGCAAGGATTTTTTGCATTATAGTTACACACTGAAGGGATCAATTTTTTATATGAAGCAAAGAGGAGCCTCCTTGCATTGGATTAGTCAGTATATGTCACTGAAATACATTTTGAATTTTGAACAATGATTTAAAGAAAAAAAAACTATTATATTTCTGGACACTTATCATTTAAAGGATCAATTTGCATCGAAGTTAAGCTAACAAGGGTTTGAATTCCTTGTTTTACCATGAAGTGGGCCCGTTTCAATCACATGAGGAGAATATATAGGGTGTAAAGAGACAAATGGATACGATTTCTTTTAGCAGAAAAGCCATCTATGAATGCTATTTTCATGAATATGTATCGCAAAAGGACAACTTTACCTTAAAGTATCACTAGAAAACGGATGGTTACTTGATTTTTTATCAGAAAGAGACACCATGGATTGAATTTTAGATAATATATAGGCTGAAAAGTGTAACTTGAACATGTATTTTAGTCACAAAGTCATATCTTACACAAATATAGCAAGGAAAGATGCATTTTTGCATTAAAGTTTTATTAGAAAGTAAGTGATTCCATGGATGTTAGCAGCAAAAGATAATTTTAAGAGGAAAACTGATAAATTGTAATCTATAGGATGTCTTGCTTAGGGGAACAATTTACGTGTTTTGCATGCGTAATGGATCTCCAGACATCCAATGAGAAATTAGTACTGGTTTGCCTTTACCTGAGGCCGTGTGATTGGTATATGCAATGCTTTACTTCTTTAAATGTTTATCAGAAAACGATGTCATTTTAGCTACAACTCGGCTATGTGGAATTTTTGTACAATATGCACTCGTCTTGTAATAGCACTACAGGCTTGTGTAATTGTTTTCTTGGAACACCAGCTTAGATATTAGTAACCTAGCCATTTCAATTGCTAAGAATATAGAATTATATTTTATTTTGTTTGAAGCCTTTTAAGAGGAGAGGAAAGTGAATCGCTGCACTAAAAGCAGGGTTTGAACCCGTTAATATTAGAAATGTAGACCACTGCATCACTTGAGTATTTTGCTAGCACTATTTCCAAGATATTTTTTGTACTCTGTTAAGAAGTATTTTGCAAACAGATAGTTAATTTACAGATATAATCAAGACACCTTACCTTGTGAACGAAGTCACACCAGTTAAAACAGCTTGAGTATGGTCACGATGCAACACATTTTGTCGATAAAGGAAACAAAGGTCTTCCGACGGAGGTTCACTGGCCACCACACAAGCCGAAGGAATTATGTAAACACATTACACATGTAAACTTTGCCACTAAGGAAAGGCTTTCTTTCCTCTCCCTCACTACCTACTATCATATGTTGTTTAATTTTTTTAGTCTGAAGCAGGAGTGAGAGAGGGGAGAGGAAGAAAGAGAGACAGTCATATGTAAAATACTAGACGCACACTAGTATGTCAGGAATATACAAAGTTGTTTAATTTTATATTTTATATGATTTTATGATGCTACTGAAAAAAAGCTAGTTTTTGAACATCTTAGTACTATTGATGCTGAGGAGACTAGGGACAGAGGGAAGTCGAATGGCGTGCTGACTATGTTAAAATATTACTTCATAAGAACTTAATACAAACGTTGTACTACTAAACTCTATATCCAAGAGTTACCAACCATGTGCTAATAAGTGTTGGAAACTCTGAATTATTAATTAATTATTTTTTTTTGTTCGAGATTTATGTGTCATATTTATTTGAGTACACTACAATCAATCGGTGTTGCCAAATATGACCGTATTAAAGTGTTTCCAACCTCAAATTAATTTAATAAATTTAACTTTTTGGAATACTTGAGTCCCCAAAACTTAGTTTTAACGTTGTTTGTGTGTTTAACTTCAGTAGATACTCTACATTTTAAGACTGATATTTCATACTTTATTTGAAAGAGGCAAATGCATAAAACGTTGAATGCCAAGTCGTAAAAACATCTAAGATATCGATTGAGGGTTGTTCCAACACCCTGAAGGCAGTGCTGCATGTATTTTATATAATTTATGTAAGATGCCAGAGCTGAACTTAGTGAAAAAATAAATAATACTAGGTGCCATTACACACAGAATAAGACCTAATGAAGGAGTATTGCACTCCCCTGTAATGTATTTCACGCTGAACCTAGTCGTTAGTGTTACGATGCAGACCATTAACGGTAGAACTACCAACTTCATAATTTATCGAAGGTGTCAAAGTTGAGACCAGGTCACTAGTACTGTTAGGATGTGTATACACCACAAGATTTTTATTTTAAATTCATATGAACTCAGCTGTACGTGACTCAACTGCATCCTGAAGTGGATAATATTCATAATACACTCTTGTTAGAAGGGGTTGCATAACCAGTAGGCTGAAAAAATAATATTTCAATATCTTCTTTTAAGAAAGCTCCTACGTTTTGCAAAGTTGTAAATTTTAAAGGAAAGGCAAACAATAAGACAGTATATAAGTAAATCGATTAAATCGCAGATCCAAATGATCTTTTAGGCATAGACTATTCCAACTAGACCATCAAAAACTAGAATAACCATTTCCAACTATACTCTTGCAGGTGTATATGTGAAACAACTTCACAGATTTGTGAAGAAGAAAATATATCAGGCATGTACTGAATCCCTCTCAAAATTCATTCGAGTGTTGAATAATTTTTTAACCTATAACAAGATAATACTAGACACTATTTTTAAAGTTTCAATATGCATAGCTTTATGAATGAAAATATTCATGCTACCCAAGAATTTACACTAACAAAGAATGTCACTCTTAACTCGAAATAAAATAAAGAAGTTGTGTGATTTCTTTAAATACAAGGCCACTGCAATAATTAGAGAAAAGTTGATTTTAAAAATAAGAAAATTTTGTCTTATCAAGGAAGCTGTAATTCACAACTTTAACAGACAATGCAACAAAAAAAATTACCAAACTGGTTTCAGT
>JAGDQP010037995.1:0-18366 GCA_022664845.1 Lepisma saccharinum
TTTCCTTGGACCAAAGCAAGTAAGGTCTAGGTATATATGTCCTTCTGATCAGCAAATCTGGTCTTCAACTCTTCATAGTTCGGTTAGCTTGTCAATAACAACATGTAAAACCTTTATATGGAATCAGTCATCTTTTGGAGAAGTCTGTTTCATCATCTGCCAATTTGCCGGACATTTTCTTTATTTTCATTAACCTCTTACTTGAGAGTTCTGTCGATCGAGAGATTTTCTACTTCCAGAAGAGAATCTTCCATTTTTCATCTAACCTTTCTGACAATAAATAGAAACCTATTTGATGGATTAATCACCTGATCGAATTTGTATTTTGCATCTATCAATCTATTCTACACAGCAGAAACGAAACCCGAAGCCTGAGCATAGTCCAGATTAAAACATTTTGGTTGTTACATCACTTCTTGATCCACCACATGGCTCTTAAAATTAATCTTGGGTTCTGCTTAAAACACCTAGATAATCTCTTTGTGAGTTTCTAAGAAACACCTGTGTACCAGGTATGAAGATGGTTTGGTATTACATCCTTTGAGTCTCCATGATTTCCCACCATACTCGCCGTCCATGTTTGAAGCACCATCAAATGCATTTGCTATGTAGTTTTCTACAGTAAGTTCTGTGCTATTCAAAGTGATCAACAATATGTTGAATAAAAACTCATTTGTTGAATGAATCCAAGTAATACTACCAGATTTCCTTTCATTCCTTGCAGGAAATGATTACTAAGGAAAAATTATGCCTCACGTGAAGTATAAACGGAAGGTGAACAAATTAGTTTACTCGAGGACGCACCTGCCCTCGGGCCGATAGTCCGGAGGGCCAGTCTGAGCCTGTAGCAAAGTTTGTACGCTTGGCTCTTTTCCTGTCTGTGCGCTTATTTTCTTTCTTGAACAACTGATTTTTTTTCTATTTGAGTCTTGGTTAGAATCCGGATCATCATTAACGTTTTATAACAAAAGGTCTTTCAAAGGAAATCTAGCATTTGTGTTTTCTACCTTAGCATTTTCAATTTTGTCGTTCTCTGCTACCTATTTTGCAGACATCGCTAGAAGTTAGTTGTTTCTTTTCAGTGAAATTTATTTTGCGAATAACTTTTCAATGGGTGGACCGATTTGAGTATAGTTTTCAGTAATTTAAAAAGAAAATAATTTTCTAAAAATTACAGAAAACCTAACATAAATCTGTCCATCCACTCCATTTTTTTTTATTTTTATTTTTTAGCAAAGGTGGAGAAATTACCGTGTAAGCACGGGGCGAAAATTACGTCTGATTCTACTGTTGGAAACTAAACCGTAACATGATTGCATAATGAAAAGATTTCGACAAGACAAGGAAACTTCCCTTACATACAGAATAATCTAATTAGCTTACAACCACACTGTTTATCTTATTCATTAACAATCCTCACTAGTTCCGCCCATCTGTTCAAAATTCCATTCGTCACCAAACATATTCCCCTCTCTCTTGTTCTGTAAAAAAAAAGGGTGTTTACTTCGTTTGAATAGAAAATGTGTCTATGTTTAGTGTTTGTGCGTGTGTGAACGGTCGAAGGGGGTATGATGAGAGTACCTGTCTGTGTACCACCATCCTTAGAAGTTTTAGAAAAGTTCGGAAGCACACACAGCACACGGTCTATGGTTGTGTAAATGCCTAATTATTACTTCATTAGCGATGCAGTGAGCGTGGGGATGGAAATTGAGTTTCGTAAAGGTCGAGCACCTTCGTTCGCTTTGAGAGCGAAAAGGAAAAAGAAAAGGATGAACCAAGGAGAGGGGAAACGGAGCGTTTTGTCTCGCTGTTTGGAGATGCCGTAGAAAGCAATGAATGCACCTGTTCGGAAAACGCCTTTAGACTCTGAATCAACAGCTATGAGTTAAAACAAAGGGGGGAGATATAGAGAAAAATGTGTATTCATCAAGTAAGTACGAAGCATACGTAATGCTCAGTAAGAGATTGAAATAATCGTCAAGAACAGGAGTATAAAGGAAAACCAAACTCCTGTATAACGCCTATAAATACTGTATAAAGGAAAAAGTGCTGTAACGCAACCTGAACTCGTTATTACTATTAATATTCCTAAAAACATGCAGAAATTATGGGTTCCATATTTATTTCAGTCACATAACACGGTTGGTATCATTGTCTTAAGTTTCAAATATCAACTCTAATTGCATTGTTTGTCGCTGCACGCTAAGCTAACAGGGTTTGTTTCCTTTTATTACTACCAATATTATTTTTCGTGTGGTACCAAAAAGTACGAAGGTGGAATATTCTGTCATTCTACGCCATTGGTTCCCAACCTTCTGTCAATTGCGTACCCTCTCTGGGAGCATGGGTGAGCTCCTGCGTTCCCCTTGTATAGTAGCGTGCTCCCAATACATTGTTTATTAGGAAGGATTCCGCACCATTTGCCAAAAATATCAAAGTGAGGGAAGGGAGGTCATTTTTCCTTTTATGATGGAAAATGACTATTGCACAGTGTTATTTTTCGCGTAGTGTCTCCATTAGCGGTGATTAAAACCTCACATTTATTGTTTTATAACTAAAGTTTTGTATTTTTCTACTTCGTTTTTTTTTTTCGCCATTACTGATTATGTTTTCGCGTAACGCTGAACTCTCCCACCTCGTACCTCCGAACGCCACAATTTGCGAACCGATGTTCTAGACAGATAATCAGATGACACTTAGAAAAAAACTGAATCGAACCAGGAGGGCCTCAGATCACCAGTCAATTGCAGCAATAGAGCTGAGATACCCAGATTTTATGAAAGACCTTAGAAGAATTTATCTGATGAGATCACTGCAAACAAGGATGAAGTGTGAGAAGCAAACCGACTTACAAAAGTAATGGACTCCTTTGATTTAGCTTTTTCTGTAAGTGTTGTGTTTCAAGAACTTTTTGCCGAGCGCCTGTAGCTTAGTTGATAGAGTTTCAGGAGATTCTGGGTTCGATCTAAGCGGCTGACCATCTTGACTGAGGTTTTACCAGGGTTTAGGGTTTTACCTCAGTCAGACTAGCCAAATGCCAGTTTAGTACCTACAGAATAGGTTCTGGCCTATTCCTTCCCGCATCCTTTTCCTTACCTTATCCCGACCTGAGCCATAGAATGCCTGAAGGCCACAAATATATTCAAGGGCATTTTCGGAACTTGATATAGCTTCACAGTTTCTCCAACTGTAAGCACTCTTGAAAGAAAAAGACATTGAAACAAATTAGAAGAAAATATAATCGAATAAAGAAGGAAACCATAGTTATTACTCCTGAATGAAAAATAAAGTTACACAGCAGGTAAGATAGAGTGAAAAAAGTCACTTCGACAAACTGGCAAAGGATTGTAGGTTTTCCCACAGAGACTTGTTTCATGGTAAATGTTTTCAATGCACTTTTGGATATGATTACTTGCGTTAATTAACAAACTTTTCTAAGACTTAGAAAGAGTTGTAGAAAGCGTTTCAGTCTTGATTCCTAGAGTTCTTCCTTCCCTAGCTATCTGAGGAAGAATTTTGGCCTAAAGAGAAAAACTTAAAAAAAAAATATGAAACAACATTGGCCCTTCTGTACCATTAAAAATTCAAACTGGATTAAAAACAAAATCGAAACTGAATATTTTTTTTTAATCACTTTTTCCATCGAATTCAACATCGTCTCACGTTATTCTGAATTTTTACCTATTCTGTAGCTTTATTCTTGAACTTGCCCTTGACTGTTGCTTCTGGGGAAATGTCGTTTTCTGCCTTAATGCTAACTCACACATACGGTGCCGTTCCCCTGCCATGCCCCAACAGCAATAACATCTATCCATTTGCAGTCCATCCACGGCATGGGAAAGGCAGCCTATGTGTGAATGGTCGCGGCCATGGCACGGACGGAGCATGGTAGGGGAACGGCATGGGCACGGCACCGTATGTGTGAATTAGACTTTAACGAGAATCAAAAGCTATTTCAGTAATTTAATAGGACAGGAGAGGATGAATAATCTGAAAATGTGAGGAGGAAATTCCCAGAAATGAAATCAAGCAGAAAGGTGTTTTCATTCTAGTTCTGTTCCACACGATAAATTCCACCTTCACACACACACACACAAATCCAGATATGATACTATATGTACTACTGGGATGAGTCGGGATCTTTCCCTATTCCTGTAAACTTTTGTTACTACGCTACCAAAATTGCTTATGAATACATTCTAATTTATGTGAAAAAGGAGCCAAAAAGTTTTCATAATTGGAAGTGTGACATATGCAAAAAATTACCAATAGTTGACTTATTTTAAATAATCAACGGATATTTCTAAGTGCCTTTTGTTTATAGTGTATTTTAGTACACCACTTGATCAAAAAGAAAGAAAGAAAACTGACAGAATGAACATAAAGACAGACAGAACTAAAAGAATGAAAATAATGAAAAATTAAAAATATCTTTCAAGACTTTTCATCGAAAAACGCGAGTAAGAAATCGCCAGTGGTCTGAGACAACGAAAAAAGAATTCAGTGTTACGTTCATAATGACCGCTTTTAATAATAACACTTTTACTAAACGAAAGTTGAAAGAAGTGTATAATTAGTTCCGCTATATCCATGTCGAATTGCAGCACAAAGATCCGTTTAACAGCCTTTTACAACGTATGAACTTCAACTGTCCTTGTCAGCTGTGATTCACTTACGAACAAAAGGAATGATCATAAAAATAGTAACGTGTTTAGCTTATCATGAGGTCTATAGCTTTCTATGAAGCTAGGGTACAACTTTTCTTCTGGCTTTTAATTCTTTCTTACTGCATGAGTGGTAGGGTTTTCTTCTTATACGGAAAGTATGAGCTTTTTCTGATGAGAACCACGACTAACAGTAAGTTGGGCAGACGAAGATACATGCTATTTAAATCATGTACGTAATGTACACTCACATTCGTAGAGTATGAAAGATGAACACGCTTTTCAAGTTCGTTAAGTTGCAACATTTGACAGTTATTCGATATATAATTATGTAAAATGAATGTTCTGTATGACGTTCCAGCCCTTTTTTCGGTGTTGATAGATTTGCAATTTATAATTTCATATCGTACATTTTATTTGAATGTGAGTGTACAATGTTTCGCAATTAAGTGGATCGTTAAATATCTAGGCGCAAATATGAAAGTCAGGTAGGATAAGGGCACTAATAGTCGGCCAGTTAAGGGACTCGTTCGCTTATTTTGTTTCCAGATTTGTTTTCTGACCTAATACTTACCACTTACACTTTTTAGTTTCATTCTTTACACCTTTCTTAACTAAAATAAAACATTTCTAAGTCAAAATTTACACGTATTTCATATCAAGATTGTTTATAGGAAAATAGGCAATTTTTCACCAGTTGTCGGACATGTTGACCAAGCCTGTCTCAATCCCGCGACAACCCTTGAACGTTTCCTTTCTACTCAGAAGTTAGAAGACTAAAAATAGGACAAATAGAATATATCTTAATGCACAAATTACTATAAGTGTTGGCACGATGCACTACAATAGGTTTAAATACCAAAAATATCTAAACAGAACAGAAATTATTGGTATATGCTTGCTCATTAAATTAAATTAATATCCAAATTGCTTTATCTTCTTCCACAGAGTTGCCAGATACCATTAACTTTGTGGGATAAACTTCTCAATTCCGTGTTGATAAACTTCAAAATAGACAAAACATAGGTTTATGAAAAGTGTCATTATATATGTTGACCAAACATGTGCATTTTTAATATACAAGCACATTCAAACAACCCCCTGACGTTAAAAGTCTTGCCAGTAAGAAAGAAAATATACAGTATATATGTAAATCATTTTTAAAAAAAGAAACAGTTTAGGAAATAACAAAAATATTTTTAAAATGTAATATTTCATGTTGTGTAAATACATATTTAAGCGGTGGTTGAATATAAAAATATGTATACATACAATTAAACTAGTTATAGCTCCCACGATCTGGCAACATTATGAACAGTGATAATAGTAAGGCCCGTTTGACACGGAAGCCTTTATGCTACGATAAATAGTAGTACGTACTAGCAAAAGTGCTGTTGTGTCAAAGCAAAAATGCTGCAATAGGGCAATATGCTATGTTATTAGTTCATAACGATTTTGATGGAATATATCTCGGGTGCTTGTGTAAAGGATGTTAAGTCAAAAAATACTTTTGGGGGGAATACTGGTGCTTAGTTGCAGCATAAATAAATATTTAATAACTTAAATGGAAACTTCTGTTTGTGTCATGTTCTAAAAAGAAATGTCAGTTGTATTAAAATATTCCTTTAGTTTGTTTGCCTTGTACTTTTCTCTTATATAAATTGGTATATTCACTAAAATAGTTGTTTTATTTTTTTACTTATAGGTAAGTGTTTACATCTCTTTGTTTGTGTCCGTACGTAAGGTAAATGATCTGGCCTCGAATTCGTGAGTAGACATCTATTTATTAAAAGTGACTTACCTTTGCCCCTAGATGTATATTTGTTAAACCATTTATTAGCATAGAAGTAAGATTCGAATTTTGGATATACGATTTTTCGGATCCATATATCTGGGTCTACCCGACATCCGGATCTGGCCGTCCCTCATGTGAAAATTTTAATTTTATTTATGGCCTTTAGGTATCTAAGGCTCAGACCGGGATAGGGGAGGGGAAAGGATTCTGGCAGGTGTCGGCCAGGGTCTATCTTGAAGGTGCCATCCCGGGATTTGCCTGGTGTGACTGAGGAAAATCCCTGGAAAAATCTTCAGTCAGGATGGTCGGCTGCTGGAATCAAACCCACGACCTCCTGGATGCTACGCCAACGCTCTGCCATTGAGTTACGGCGGCTCGGTCAATCGCCTCATGTGAAATCACCTTGTATATAATACGATAACGCATTTATATTTATATAAGGTTAGGCTAACGTAATTACTAGAATAAATTAGCATTAAAAACATTTAATTTATATTAAATCGCATTACTATTGCCGCAATTTCTTGTTAGCTGAACAAAAGCATTTCCGTTAACGATAGTTTGATCCCTGAAGATCATTATTTGAATTATGTAATTATTTTTTAAAACAAGCAAAATGATTCAAATATAACTCAAACATTATTTGTGAGAGATTTTAGAGATTGGTCAGGGACACCAAAATACACGTAGGAAAATTATTTTATATACAGGGTGTCACAAAATTATATGTAAAATTTCTGTCTGTCATTGTTAGTCAGTGATAAAGTTTAAAAATTACCGTGTTATACAATTTTACAGAGAAGTTTATTAATATAAGTGCATTCTGTATTAAAAAAAAATCCTTCTTTTTCTGTAGCGCCGCATTGGGTCTTGAAAAGTCAATTCAGGAATTCGGACTTTCTTCGATTTCGGAATTTTTCAGAATTCCGACATTCCGACACATTGTATACTCTTACTCTTATACTGGGCTAATATTGAATTTGTTTGGTTTCAGAAGCTCACGATTCACTACCTGAGTATATCAGTAGAATTAACTCCAAAGATTTTCCATTAGATCATGAATATGTATTTACGAACAAAAAAAAAAACAACAGAAAAAAGATATGCTCTAGCGCCAACGGTTCTATTCCTGTTCACGTTGACTATTCTCACCAACTTTTCTTAGTCTACCTCAGTTTTACCAGCAAATACCGAATTTGTACCTGATATTTAGGCCAGAATCCCGGTCTTCTCCATGGAGAGAGTAAAATTTGTTGACCAGTTTAATTAACTACTTTTTGTAAATAAAAATACATTAAAACTTAGTTTATTCGGAACGAATTTCGAAAATAATAAGGTAATTTTTCGTCAGTTTCAAACTTCTAATTAATTCTCCGCTGTGTAAAAATGCAGTGGTGTACTGTATTTGCCTTACATGTATTAAAATAAACATAATGCCACAGCACAGTATTCACAAACGTAATTGTCTTTCCCTTACGATATTATTCTAGATATTTTACTAAGGGACTAATGTACAGTTCAACACTGTTATTAATCTAATGCATTCTCCCATGTTTAATTTTTGCAATACATATTTTAAAATCTGTTCTGATTTTGTCTTTTGTGAAATAAACTATTTTGTTACTGAATTTCTGTATTTGCAGATGCTTATAACTGTATGCTGTAATGTTTACATAAGAAATTTTATTAAAATTCAACAAAATGGAATATTCCATCTCTCCTCCATTCAATTTCACATGGCTGTTTTCAAGGAACTTGCACGAAAGTTATAATTTTGCTTCATCGAGATCTATGTAACAATACTGGAGTGACTACTTAGTATTTCAACATAGACGCCAGAGCAAATATTTAAACTCATTTGTCTACTTCCAGTCTAATCCAATGTGGACCAAATTTTATGTTCTAAATCGGTTTTATACACTTGATTCCGGTCCGCTTTTTATTTGTCTTAATTCCTGAGTTATTTCTGTAATAGTAAACCGTACCTTGCATATAATAAAAAATACAGCAAATAATATTTACGTTTTTTTTTGTCAAGAATTAAGACATAAATAAAAACGGGCCGCACCGCGGTATCAAGCGTGAAAAACTGAGTTCGATCCGAAAATTTGGTCCATATTGGTTTAGACTGGAAGTGGACAAACAAGATTAAGTGTCCTCTCCGTTGCAAGGTTTCATATATTCATGAAATTTCAATGGCAGCAGTCAGTCCAATATCGCTTTTAGATAGAGGTCATTGTTTTGCTCTTTCCAGAAGATATGAAAACGATAGGTGGCGTGACGATCGAAGATTATCGCGGTCTTGGAACAGGCTTTGTTCACTTATTTATTGCACAAAAATGTTTATCAATATTGTCTAGTGTAGACTCACCATAACGACATTGTTAAGTTGACAAGCGCATAAAAAGGTAAAAGAATAAGAAAATGCAAGGTTTCCCGTACGGTATAAATTGTCTTTATCCTTGGTTGGGTTGCGCCATTACAAAAAGTCAACAAGTTATATTTTTATTATCTCGTTTTCTTTCAAAAAAAAAAAAGATCTACCTACACGGTGTGAGACTGATTTCTGACATTATCTCCTTTCTTTTTTCTTTCTTTTTCTTACATTTATCTCTTTTCTTTTTTTTATGTATGTGAATGAAGAAAATAGATGGTCTCATCAGATGAAAGAAGACAACACCAAACTCTTGCAGAGATACAAGGGAGGCGCCAGAATTTCTCACACACATTGCATTCTGGAGGCAGATTGCCAACATTTTACAATTCCGCTTGACGGAGTCGTGTTAGAAGTTCAAATAAGTTGCAGCCTAACATGCGTGCCAACCTTAGATACGTTATCTATTCGAACCTTATCTTTTCTTAAAATAAAAAGGAAAGAACGAGTTCTGCTATCTCGTAATGAATAACCTGAACAATGTTGTATTTTTTCAGTGATAAAAGAAAACAGGAACTTAAAACACAAATAAAGAAACGAAAGTCTAGATGAAACGTTTGCTTGTCTGTACCATTTGTTTGGTTTTATATTATACTGAAAAGCAAAACACTCAGAATGTAAAAAATTGTCTATGTGGAATAGAAATTTGATATGATAATATTGTGCAAAATTTTGGACTATCTATCTTCCCGGAGACTATTTTTTATTAATCCGAGTATACATTGCAGTATTAACAGAACGCTGCACCGTTTTTTAGACTCAGTGTTTTATAATTTAGAAATCTAGTACCATGAATTTTCCACAATGTTGATGAAACTAGCCTCTACACAATTAGTAACCAACAACCATTAAGTTTTTCCATATTAAAATAGTAAAGAAATAGATCACAAATTAAAAAAATAAAAATAAAACATATGCAGAAAGACTACTGGTTCGTTATTGATCACCACTTTCTTTATTGTGATTTAAAGTACATTTATTTCAGGAAGAAAATAATACAACTGAAAGCCGCGTAAATATGAAATAATGTGCTTTTTTTTTAAGGGTGAAAACACTGCAGATACTAAATGTAACCAACCTGTTGCATGAAGCCAGCAGCACCAGGCAAGCTTTTCTTTAATACTGTCTCATGAACAACGCATCAGCTGTGTAACCACGATCGAACATGTGACTTCCAAGAAGTATATTTTTCCTCTTAAAGAAACATACTCACACAGAAAGAGAGAGAGAGAGCGAGATAGAAAGAAAGGAAAAGAAGATCCAACAGGAAGGAGGAAAAGAAGATATTAAACGTTGTTGAAATCACTTTTCCAGATATGAACTTTCCCTAACTAACTACTGTCACCAGTGCTGTTGGATTAAGCTATTTGGGGAGCCTGGGCTATTGACTTCCACCCTGGTTATAGACTCTGTTAAGGTCCCTGTTACCTATCCGATGTATTTGTAAATGTAACTGATTTAACTTTGGCGGGGCCCCTGAACAAGTGGGAACCCTGGGCTGCAGCCCCCTCAGACCCCGCCTTAATTAGGCTCAGACTGTCACAACAAAACGCTGAAGTGGAGTACCTCAAGGAAATTGATCTTACCGTTTCCTGAATTAAGCAATTATTGTATCATTTTCTGACACCAACAAAGAAACTGTCTCGCACTATGGAAATTTTATGTTGATTTGTGATTTCCATGCGAGACAGTTCCCTTGTTAGTAATAAAATTTTGAAACGTAAAGTAAAATAAACGTCTGATCTTCGAACTATCTAAAGTTAATTTTCTTCTTTTAACTTCTCATTATCAATCTGGTCGATCGTTTTTTTTTCTTCGGATGGCTAAACCAAAGAACATAAGTCAATGTAAATTAAATTTATTCTTTTTTCCTTTAATTATTATGTTTGTGGTTGAAAGAAATAGTTTCCACTTTCGGAGATTTATGGTAAACTTCCGATAATTCTAGTACCCTTACGTACACTTTTTCAGTGTGATTTCCAAGTTTTTTTTTATGACAAGAGATGTCTCTTTTATTACATTATACCCTTATCTAGTCGATAAAGGCCTTTTGTCTCTTTTGGCGTAAGTGAAATCGAGAATTTCTTCAAAGTATTATTTCCTGCTCTGTTCCACGAGTTAGTTAGTGCCTCTGGGCACACCCGTAAACACAAGAGAGGAAAATAAATTAAGAGAAAAGCAGAGAAAAAGTCAGAAATCCTCTCATATTCCTTAAAATCTGTCGAAAATGGAAATGAATATGTATTGATCATCTACTTGTTGCTACATTCTACATATTTTTTTCTATATGTTTGCAAACGACCTATTAATAATCTTCTAACGTTTATGAGTCAGTACAAAAACCGATACTGAAGCTGTATTTAAAGTTTATTTTAGAGTCAGAGTGAACCATCGCTCTCCCCTCAGTATGCTCTTGCCTCATCTGTTGAATATTATGTAATAATATGGTATAGTAGGATGATACAGACGGCTTTGAAACTTTGTTGTCATGTTTATTTACAGAGAAAGTATTATATCATACACACACAAACACAGAGAGAAATACGTCATCCCTCACTTATCTCTGTGTGTGTCTTTCTTACCCCACACAAACACACAAGTTCATGCTTTGAGCGTCTTCTATCATGCACTATATCAGTTCACTGTGGTAAAAATGTATTTGGTTGCTGTGAGCGAATCAGACGTAAGAATTCACGCAACATTGCAGGTTTCCATCTCTTTGCCGTTTGTTCTCTATTGTCTCTCGCTTTGCGAATTGACAACGTTGGATGCAAATTAACTGGATCAAGTTGGCGGGAATTAAAGGGTCTAGATCTGACAAATCAATGTTTTAAATACCATTACTAGTAAAAATTGAAGTTAAAGCGAATAATCAACTAATATTACAAATTGCAACTGAACACATGAAAATCCCTGCCAAGTGGGCTGGTATCGTACTAAAGACATGGAGCGGATCAGTACTGGGAAGAAGGTCAGGGATTGAATCTTGCTTGCGAACCTCTTTGGAGTTTTACAGTACAAACATACCATAAAGAAAGTTGGCAACGTCACAAAATTAAAAACGGTCGGGTAAATCGAGGTAATTTCAGAAGCCATTTTTTCCTTTTTGTTTAGGTGTTAACGTGAGTCTACATCACAAATAGACTGCTGGACAAAACAAAATTAAAGGAAATTACTGTGTGTGCACGGGGGGGGGGGGGGGGGATCTAAAAGAGACACTAACTGTTCTCCAAGCTTGGCTCCGATTTTAAAGGAAATTGTGTGAATTTATCCTAAGAGAGCTAGCAACACCTTCTTCAGTAGTGTATATTGGGTTGCCTGCCCAGCAAGGGGTTTCCACACTACAATAAACATTTTGTCTACAATTATAGAAGTTTGTTCTTTGTTTAATGTATAACGTTATTTCGAAGTTTTACATTTTTGTAGTATTGTTCTTGTGACTGAAATTCTATATAAAAATTGACGGATCTTTACATTTTACTATTTTCTTTTAAATGAAAGTAGATTTTATCCAATTATAGAAAAAATCAGGGCCTCAATTTGATGTGCACAATCAAAGAGGTTTTTTAATATATAATTCTACCTCTATGGGTAATTGAGCTTTCTTTAACAGTCTTTATCGAAGTCAATTTTAATAATTGAATCTCGTGACCATGGAAATGGTGATACGCTGGAAGAAATGCTTCAGGCAAAAGATGGAGGATTGTCCACGCTATGAGAATACCATTTTGGATCGCCCTCAGTGCTGGATTAAGCTATTCTGCGGCCCTGAGCTATTGACTCCCGTCCTCGGCTCAAGACCTATCCCCTGTAGTCTTAAAATAACTTATTTACCCTTGGTGGGGCCCCTAAAGGAGTGGGCGCCCTGGGCTGTAACCTCTTTAGACTCCCCTCCTTAATCCGACTGACCGGCTCTGAACCTCCTACAGTACAGCGACTACCACTGTGCAAAAATTTGTTATTATAAGTCCAAAAATCTCGAGGGAGTTTATTATTTTAAGAATATATAGCTTCGCTCATGAAGAAGAGAAAAGAGTAACCGGAACCTTGATACGATTTTTTTAATATAAGTAACAATGGTTTGCACAGGAATGTGAATCCAGATTTTACAGATTGTAACCAAGAAAACAGAAGTCCTTTCTCTCTAATGAAGACAAGAGGACGAATTCAGATTTAAAAATATATATTCGTAGTACATACATAATTGGAGAACTGTTGGTCATTTCCAGATCCCAGATACGAATCACTGTCAGGATTTAATTTTGTTACTCAGATATTCGCGAGTAAATAAATTATATTATGTAAAAATAAAATCAGGATTGCACAAAAACATAGATAATGATTATCCGTGTGACAGGGTATTGAACAGATCCCGAAATATGTATTTTGTTAACGAATAGTCATTGGAGGAATGAATGATCGAATACTTATCCTGAAAAGTGATGGTCATCCGAAAAGTAATTAATCGTTAAATTATTCTGTTAACAGATTATTGTTACAAGAATGAATTATTATTCGAAAAAAAAAATATCGTGTTAACGAATAATCATTTAAGTAACGAGTACTTTAACAGTAACTCGGATAATTATGCGAGTGGAATTGGGATGTTGACGGATCTTAACGGATGTATCCACTATTCTTTTATTCGATTATATGTTGGAACATTCGACTTATTGGAACATTCGTTAATCCCATCCGGACGGTCGAAGTTCACTTGGTAGAGCGTTGACTTCGCATTTTGAAGCCCGTGAGTTCGCGCCCAGCGACCGTCCATCCTGACCTAGATTTCCCCGGATTTCCTCAATCCCATCAAATAAATATCGGGATGGTACCTTGAATAAGGTCAGGTCCGATTGTTTTCTAAATCCTTTCCTTCGATGCTACTATTGTGTTTTTAAAGTCTGCAACGTAAATGACCTTCAAGCTCTATTTGGACTTGTTAAATTATTATAATATAACAAGCAACTAAATATGGGGATGAATAATTAACATAATTTTGACAAGCATTTAATTTACCCATCTGCATACCTCTTCAATTGTCTCGCAAGTTTGATGGCAAAAGGGGAGAAGAGAGAGATATTACCCGAAAGAATGTTGGGTCACGGTCGTAGTTTGACCTTTGGCTTGCTTTTTCCCGCGTCCTTCTTGTTTCAACATCCCTTTTACACTCTGAAATGGGCGTAACGATTTACAGCCGTCGCAAAAGTCAGGCGTTTTGATACGATTTTATCTTAATATGCGTTCCTCAACCATCAGAAAATGAGACCACAATTTACTCCTCCACGAGGATCACAAATATACATAACAAGTACAGTATCTATATTAAAAAAGAAAATAACAAACTGGCAACACCGGTTAGTCCCGCCTCCATGGTTTTTCAGACCTTGCATCGCATTGAATATGTGTGGGACGAATTCAGGTGCAGCAAGGCGTCCGTAAACCTTCCTTTTAAATCGTGTTTTTATCCTTTCGTTCTAGTATGCGTGTAATAGCTTGAAAGGCGCTTGCGAAGTGTTTCAAAGCTTAGCTTAGCATGTTCAAAGAAAGATGCACGTACATTTTCTTTCAAGTAAGCCAACAATAACAGCAGCAGCAAGTGTTTATTTTTTTAGAAAAAAAAAACATACGTACGGATACACACATGTTGTTTGTTATCAGAAGAACGGAAATCATTTGTATTGCTCATGTTTTTGAGATAAAAGTGATGTTAAAAGGTCTCTAGAAGCTTTGCTGACAGTGATAAGAGATGATATGATGAATGTCTAAAAGAAAAGCAGAAGAAGTTGCTGAATCAACAGACGGGCTTGGCGTCTACAGGAAACAACAAGTGGTGTGTTGACTATATTTAATATGTGCTAAATTACATCAGTGGTTTTTTACATTTCGTCAATACTAAAATTGTTAATTGTTTCAGCGAAATAAGTGTTCGACTGAGCAACATGCAACGTTCTGATCGCTAGATTTTTTCGAGGCGCGGATGTGCTTCTTCCATCATATGAAAATATCGAAACTCGAATTCGATATTTAGTTTCAAAGTTTGTGTTTATTCTGGAAATTTCGATATCGAGTATTTTCTGAATGCTGTCCTATACTGTTATTCTGAGTTCTAATTCGAATATCTGTATAAAGTGAAATTAATCTGCGTAAAGTGTAGATGTTCAGTACATTAACACATTCTGTTCCTCCTCCCACTTTTTTTTTGTCTATTTTTAATCCAAGCTTGTTAGTGTCAATATGATTCGGACAAGAAGACAGAAATGACAAGACCTGAAGTGTCTGTGTGACCAGAAACTGATGCCCTCCTATTTATTATTCCCTTTTCAGCTCAGTTTTTTTTTTTTTTTTTTTTTTTTAATGCTACGAGAGTTATGAATGACAGTTTTGTGTGGCGAGGAATGTTTGGTACGGTGCCTGTGTGTGTGTCTTGAATCACGAGAAGTTTCGTGGCAGTAACCAATGTGATACGAGTTACGATGAAGTGATGTATCAAAATGTGTGTGAGAGTGAGTGTGGGATAGGCTACATACCATTCCAGTGTGTGTAAGTGGTTGTTTTTAATTCAAAAGAAAATCCAGTGTGAATTAATGTTGCAGTAAATTGAGATCTATAGTGGAAATTTAGTGATAATTGTTTAACAGCTGTGTGGTAAGTGTTATAAGGAAAACAGCAATGGCTCTATCTCCACCCAAAACACCCACTAGAATGCAACAATTGCAAGAGGCGATGCAGATGGTGGAACAAAATTGGCATAGTGAGTACTTCAATTTCTCTCTTACTTTCATTCGCATACGAGAGCTGTTCGGAAAGTTATAAGAATCTGAAAGAAAGAGACACAATATCAGGGTGATTGAGGTTTTATTTTTCAACATAATCTCCTCGAAGGTCAATACACTTCTGCTAACGGACTTCCAATGCCTTGGCACCAGCAGAATATGTCGATTCATCCAGGGTTGCAAAATAGCCTGTCACTGTGGGGATGATTTCTTCATGAAATTTCTTGCCACCAAAGTATTTCTTGTCTCAGGTGTGTAATGATGAACCCAAATTTCGTCCATAGTGGCGTAACGCCGCAGAAACTCTTGAGGATTTCTCTGGAACAGCGCCAAACATTCAGTGGAAGTCACTGTGCGAACTAGTTTTTGCTCCGGTGTGAACAGGCGCGGCATCCATTGCGTCGAAAGCTTCCACATACCGGTACCCAACTCTTTAGTGAGAATGTGGTGTACCAGGTTCCCTGAGATGCCCACTGAATGAACTATCTCAATCACTTTCAATCGTCGCACCAGCCATTATCATATAATGCACTTTAACGATTGTTTCTGGTGTGATGGCGGTTGGCGGATGTTTGCTGTGGGGGTCATCTTCAACACCGTCCCCGTCCACGCCTGAACAGCGTCGTTCACTTTCTAACTGTGGAAAATGATAGTACGAAGTCTCCCAACACTGTGTCCAATTCGGCTTTGATGGCTATCGCATTTAGTCCCTTCTTCACAAGAAACTTAATGACACAAACTTCCTTTTGTCCCATGTTGTCACGTCACTAGCACTTTTCCTCCTTCCCGTGCTTCTGCAAACCCGACGAGTGACGATGCACATTTCCGTGCACGTTCAGTACAGATGTGACCTTGTAATGCGCTTGCTTTTGTTCCGATTGCAACGCCATGTCTGAGCGATTCTTAGAACTTTCCAAACAGCCCTCGTATATAAATTTATAAAGAAAACACAGATTTCTGATAAGGATGATTATACAATAAAAAGACACTAAAGCGTAACAGTTTCGGAAGTATATAGTCTCCTTCTTCAGACTGTACTACACAGCTAACTATCAATAAGGAAACAAGCAAGGAGATCGCCTATTACTTTGAACCAATCAGCACATTTACATTGACATTTAACAACACTTTAACAGTAGCGTGGTCGACTAGTAGACGAAAGATTCCGGAATGGAACCCAGAAGTCAGTCACTTTGATTATGTCCCTTCTTTTCCTGTTCTATTTTCATTTTCAATATAGAGATGGCAGCATGTAAAATTTCGTAAAGCAATGCCTGGAGGAGGAAGGGAGTATATAGCTGAGTGACTGACACCTTAAGTTAACACAGCTTAACTCCAGGTTAGGCTACATTTGGTTAGTTTGCATTGGAAATAGCAAGAATGCACAGGATACTTATTTTCGCCCTTGTACACACAAAATTTTTTATTTACTTTGTTGATGTTACTCATAAAGTGTGAGCCTGTGATCTACATCAATGCGCATTAAAGAGAATGCTAATCATTCTAGGTTAACCCTTTGAGGACTAAGAGTTCTTTGCTGAGATTTTTGCAATGTAAGGCTTCTTTTATGGTAAAAATCAAATGGAAAGGAAACTGACTGACAGAGAATGAGACGCAACGTTTTCTCTCCGTCTCTCCTGCTTCTGTCTCTCTCGCTTACTAAGTCACAACGCTGGAGCTACGCGGTTGGACAAAGTTTGCAGGAGTTACGTGCTTCCTCTCCTTTAGCTCATCAATGGCAAACACCTTTACATTGGATTAGGACATTGGACCACTTCTTGTCAACAAATGGTAGTAACTTTTTAATTTTTACTTCGTTTTTTCGTCATAGAACAGAGATTTCGAAAGTATACACGAGGAGAAGTCAGAAAGTAAGGTTCCCTAATTAATATCTAGTCTTATATTGGGAATATTGAGCTGTTTTTTTGGCAAAGATGAAGTTCAAATCTTGATTGCTAGGTGGCAGCAGTTGGCAATTGTAGTGGCCCCCAAAATCCTGCATAACACATATTCAAAATGACTACTACATTGTGTGAGTGGACTATCAGTTGTTGGAGAACACACTTGCTACATACTTCTCTGTATCCCACACTTGCTACACACTTCTATGTAGGCCCAGATTGCATATAAATGAGTAAATATTAGATGTTGCACGAAACTTAAATTTTTACATGGCGATTCTGTCGCATTTCCTGTTTTCGCAGTTTTCTCGAGTGAAAAAAAAATCCGGAATGTCAGACCTCATTTCTAATAAATTATTAAGATTAGGCCTGTGTTTGACGAGACGAAATTGTAACATATGGTAACCCTTATGTGATCTTATGAGTGTAGTTAATCTTCTCTCCTATATTGGCATATGTCAAGTAAGATAAAAGTCACACTTGAAAATTCGAAATGTAATACTTAATTTTTTGTTATTTAAGATTAGGTGTCGTTAAGTGCGACCAAAGTCATTTAAATCACTGCTGCCCAAAAACATAGAAATGAACCAGCCCATATACTACTTGTGTAAATTTGTGGAGAAAAACCACACCTTACAGGCTATTCAATCAAGTTTGGAGAAGCGTTTTGTAAGCAGGGATCCAACCACGAATGCCTATCCTTTGGTATTTCCTTCGTGGCTTGTTCTCATTCAACGCCTTAGAGCGCTGTTGGGCCCGTCTTGCAAACTGAATGCCCTTTCAGTGCAAATAAATAATA
>JAGDQP010037996.1:0-18364 GCA_022664845.1 Lepisma saccharinum
TATACTGTGACCTGACAGATGAAAATTTCCTTCGTTTCTTTTCCGGGATCTCATTATGTGTCCAAAACATGTAAGCTGCTTCTTTATAATTATCGTCCAAGATATGTTTTTGTTTTTTTGGCGAAGGCTGATATTCTTCTCCTGAAGAAGCTACAGGTGTCGGAGACTCTTGATGTGTTTGAGAACCTTGCGATGTACTTGGCATTTCCTCATCAAAGACGTCATCACCGTAGTCTCCATCATCGCTTTCATCACTGTCACCAGCAAATCCAAGAGTTCTAACTTCTTCTATGATTTCCATCTTGTCCTCAAGTATCTCCACTATTTGTTTGTACAATGAATCTTCATACCTATTCATTCTCCTATTAACAAATCCATATTTCTCATACAGAGCATGAACGATAGCACCTGCTTCCATTTTCTGGAACGAAAAGAAAAAAGAACTTTTATTGACATCAATAACAGGAGCAAACATGCACAAGGACATTTATACACGAATAACAGAAAGCGGGAGATCAGGCAGAGAGAGGGATGTCATTCTACACATCACATTAATTGAGAGCAACTTACGACGTATTACCATCGGGATAATCAGCAAAACATGGACATCACAAGCAGCTAAATTCGCTTTCTATTTGAACTTTGACCCGCCATAACCTTTTTATTACTGGAGCTCTGCAGCTAGGATTTCACAGGTGTACTATACTCGTCACTAGCTTCAATTTAAGGTATCACTTGATGAGCTACTCGAGTCCTCACTTCGGGTACTTTACTTGTCAGTCGGCTGTCTAAAGGCTAAAAATAAATACAAATTCCAAAAATTACCAGAATTTTGAGGCTCCTTGGTTTCTAGCCGCAATATGAGCATGACACGCTACATAGGCAGCGATAAAACGAATTGTTAGCACATTCACTCCTTGTCAACGAGATCAGGGACATGAATTGAACGAAGTGGTTTGGGGTCCACTTTAGCTAACGTTGTAGATCGCTTCCTTTGAAGCTCACAAACTCGTAAAGAATGTTAATAGCAATTCAGTATTAACAACACGCTTCTCGAATCATTCTACTTCTTGATATATTAAGCTTACGTCTTTAAATTCGTCATACTCAGTAAACAATGTGGGTTGTTGCATTGATTTGAATTCTACTTCATGGACTTACAGGAATCGTTTTGTCTTAAGCCCGATAAGTCTGAGATATAAGGCCTATCGGAGATCACTCTTTTGTGGGTAGAGATGAAGGTAAAAGCCAGGGCATTATTTAAGGCACTATCCCGGCATTCCCTTGATGAAACTGACACCATCTCTGGAAATATTATTTATTGTTGTAGGTCGTGGACTTAGAACCCACATGACTTCCCATTTCCCATTAGGGTGAAACGAGAAAAGTCAAAGATGTGTGGCTGGACTAATAGTGAAAATAAGTTGAATTTAGTCTTCCTGAACAAGGCTGCAAAAGCTTTTTTTCTCAAAAATAAATTCTTCAAGTTGTAATGAATTTTTCATTACACGGAATTATATTTTGTAAAGTGAGGTGAATATGTACAATTTCTGTATATTATGTGTTAGGTAAGATTGGCCAATCTATGTAATTAAGCGCTTATAGTGTTAGGTAAATATGCAAGTTAAATTTCGTTTAGCGAAATTATTATTATTATTATTATTATTATTATTATTATTATTATTACTATTTTTTAAGAGAATGTAAATAATTTTTGTATTTAATCTTTCTTCTTTATTTTAGGAAACAAGGTATATTTTATTGGTATATTTAAAGTGTGTATTTTGTACTTGTGTATATTTACTTTATTGTTTAATTTATCTGTTTCTTTCTTAGTTCTTCCAAGTATCTTTTAAAATAAAAAAAAGATTTTTTGTGCAAGGAAATGTTAGAAGTTACGTGACTCTGAAAGTTCGTTTGGCCCCAAGCTATCACACATGGTCAGCACTTGTTTTCGCTTCCCCCCTCCTTCTGGGAGAAGGAATTCGTTAACGGACGCGGGGTTTTTCGCGCCCGACTGGTCAGTCGCGAAGGACGGATCAAGATGGTCAGCTCGAAAGGAAGTGCTACGCAATCTATAATAGGAATACAATAGCGGCCAGCGGCTGGAAACAGGCTTTATTGTTTTATAATGGGCTCGAATGGAGTGTATATTTTTTGGTTCTTATAAATGCCGTAATTGTGGCTGAAAGGATAAGCCGATGAATTGGTCGCCAGGTAGGAAATATGTTGTGGTATTTTTATGGAAACCCCAACTGAATATTTTTGTCTCATGGAAGAGAGAGAGAGAGAGAGAGTGGGAAGGATAAATTAAATAGAAGCTCGTAAAAACTGAGCTGGAATAACCTCAGTCCATTGATTTTAAATACTGACCGAGCGAGTGTCTTATGAAATATTATTTTTCTATGCACTTGTTAAGATTTTTGCTAATTAATTTGCTGGAGGCCAGAGTACAAGATCTGACAAAAGAAAGTGTTTTATTTGTGACTGTTGGTAGAAACTTTTTTGTGTAGTATTAACTTTCTTTTGGTGTTCTCTTTGTTATTCCTTGTAGATGTTATTATCATAGAATCTTCCTATCTTTATTGTTTTTTCCTTCTCTGTAAAAAATAGAATTTCGGGAGTAGAGTAAGAGAGCGAATCTATTCAGGGTGAATAGAAAGGGTTCAGTAGAATTGATACGACTGAATGGGTGGAGTAAGTCGGAATCAATTACTTCTGATAGAATTTCCGTGCCTATCCCTATTATTTTTTCTCCTATGGGAGTAGATTAATTGCATAACCAATTTCTCTTTTCTTTTTAAGTACTAAATTTCTAGTAGCTAGTTATCACTGCACTAACCTATTAACTGGCTCATGGGAAAAAAGGGAATTTTTTTGGTTCTATGCATGAGGGAATTTTTGGTGGATCAAAAAAGGGATTAGAGCATGTTGGTGGAATCTTGGGTATTTCAATTGGCTAATTGAAGGGATTCCGAAGTAGTAAATGGTGGTATATGGATGCATGGGGCTACTTTTAAATTGATGGTATTTAGAGTAAACTGGTGGATGGAATTGGGAGGGTCAATTGGGTATAATTGACTCTGATTCCATTAGTAATATTTTCCGAGGGAAACTAATTGGGAATTTTTTTTCTTTTCATTTTTATGGACGATATTGGTGAAAAAGATATTCTGAATTTGGATGATATAATACCTAATTAGTGAATCAAACGATTAAAGATTAAAGTGCTTTATTCGCCTGATTATATAATATCTCAGTATTACTCATAAATACGAATGTGTGACAAGAAAGGTCGAGACATGTTGACATGAAATTATTTAAAATACCCAGTGATTAAGTCTCTAAATTGAGTATCAGAGTGATAGAGCTTATGACATTTCTATGCACAGTATCATTGCTAAAATCGTAAATTTGTGTTTAATTTGATTTTACAAGAGTTCTCCTAAGACCTTGTGTTATTCGTAGTTCGCTGCGAAAAAATATATTGATTTAATCTTTTGTATGGTGATATGACCGTTAGTCTAAATTATCGAAACGTGTTGAAAATTTGAGAGAGAAAGGAAGGCCTGGAATAAGTTATCTACATGCTAACAATTTTAGGTTTACTTTTGTTTAGCAAATTGCCATTAGTAGAGTAGAGGAAACCTTTCAATGCTCTAGTTAAATGGTCTTATAAAATATTCGTACTAGAGAGACCTTTTCGATGTGAATACTTGCACGATCATAAAGTACTTATTAGTCAATGGTTCACGAGAGACCTTTTAGATGAAAATCGGAAGGTCAACAAGTAAAGACATCATATCGATAGAGAGACCATTTAGCTGCAAACTGTTTCGTAACTACTGCTCACAGGTATATCACAGTACAGCGAGAGACCTTTTAGTTGCGGAACAAGGTTATTAATTCAGCATACTATATCGATTCAGATTGTTGCTTGCGTATTATATATCAGTAGGAAAAAACCCTTTGCATGCGAAACAAACAAAAAGGCCAAACAGATAGATTATTCTCTTGTATCAAATTTATTGACACATAAGTGAGCTGTGGTTATTACTAAACCGGATAGGTATTAGCAAGACGATATATCAGTAGTAGTGACATTCCTCTTATACCTTATCACGTAATTATTTTTCATTAATTACATGAGGTGACACTGCTTATAAAAAGAATTCACAGCTCCCAATAAACAACAACACCACACCATTACAAAGTGCCGCTCTAACTTCGAAGTTTTCAAAATCGGAAATTTTGTGTTATTGTTACATGTACAAACTGGTATAAATGTGTATAAATCTGTGTGTGTTACTTTTTCAACGTGAAATTACGCTTTGGGTTTACATTTAAAACTTGTAAATATTTATAATTAGCTCTGGAACTGTCACTCCTACTTTGCGAGGAAACTCGTACGCATACGCTAACTTGACGAGTGTTAGTGGTGACAGTTAGGGAGTTAATTGTTAATGTTTACAAGTCTTAAATGTAAACCGAAAATGTAGTTTCACGTTGAGAAAGTAACGCACACAGACCGATAATCATCATGTTAAGATGAGCTGCAAAGGAATACCGTGGAAGCGGACCCTCGGAAAGGTGTTGGTGCCATTGCAGACGAGTTAGGCATACACTGCCAGCCGGCGGTTCCGTGCGATCGGTAAGGTAAGAAAGTTGAGTGCCACACGAGTCGGCACCGGCCGACAAGAATCGCCGTCTAGGTGTGCAGTTCTCTGAGTGTAAGAAATAAGCGGGAAGGTTTCCTGAATCGGTTTGACACTTCAAATGAAAAATGGATCTGCTATGACAATCGTAAAAGGTCAGGACAGTGGTTGGATTGTTTTCAACGTCCTAAACCACCTCTCCACCAACGAAATGTGTTTTCGCTGGTATGGCGGGAGTGATCCATCATATCTTTCTCAGGCAATGTGAAACCATCACTGCAGATCGTTGCGGTGCTAAACTGCATGAAATTCAACACAAACCTGTCCGCAGGCATCCAGCAGTGATCAACAGACATTGTGTTCTCATGTTGCATGACAATGCCCGCTCACAAGTTGCGCAAAGAACGGTGCATGCTCTCCATGAGTTGGAGTATGAAATCCTTCTTCACCCGCCGTATTCCCTCGATCTCACTCCCACTGATATCTCGATCACTTCTTAACAGGGAAGACCTTCCCTGATGATCGGGCGGTGCAACATGCAGTTAAAGGTTTCTTCGCATTACGGTCTTCAGAGTTCTTTCACCACGGAATCCAGTCTTTGGCTGAGAGATGGTAACAGTGTATGACTGCAGACGGCGACTACTTTGATTAACCAAGTAATGTTTTTTTTTTCCTTGGACATGACGCACCTGGAGCGGACATTTCATTCTCATCAACCCAATATATAATTCTCCAACGATACTATCTGAAAATTCTTCCAAATCTCTTTTTTTATCCTGGAGGATATGAATATATATATTAATCATTTCTTTCGGTTGGGTCACTTTTCGCACGGTATATGGTGCGACAGAAATACATAGCAGAAATAAAATATTAAATTTCTCTGTCGCAAACTGTACTACACAAAATTCTGTACGAAAATATATTATGTGTACAGAGAAAATAACTCATACATTGAGGCACGTAGAACAGTGCCTTGAAAATATCTTCTAAGAGATCGCGTATTTGACAATGCGATTCTATGGGCATAAAGCTAGTTCTACACTTAAGAAAGTTACGAAGGCTATTTTTAAGTAAGGTCCGATTATCAATAGAAACAAAACTAGTAAAGATAGTGCCATACATTTTTGGTTATTTCCTCTGTACATATTAAGCTAATTTTTCTACATAGTTACCATGTTTGTATGCCCACGTCGTAGAAGTCACCCGCCTGTGACCGAATTTTTTATTCGATTTTTGACAGCAAGGAACGTGTCAGCAGTGGAAATTCATCGCCAGATATGTGAGATGTACGGTCCAAATGCAATGAGTGCGATCGCTATGATAAATGGGTTCAAGGGGGAACAATGTTCATGATGAACCATAATCGGACCGACCTTCGAGTTGGTGCGATCAGTTAACGCAAAAAATCATGAAAGCCGACGTTTCATGATTTCGACGTTGTCACTGGAATTTTCTGAAGCAGTTTCTCGCCGGTCAACGGTTTGACACTGATGAAGAAGTGAAAAGAACGGTTTCAGATTGACTTTGGTCACAGGCGGGTGATTTCTACGACGTGGGCATACAAAAACTTGTTGAACGCTATGATAAATGTTTAAACAGACATGGTAACTACGTAGAAACATAGCTTAATATGTACAGAGGAAATAACAAAAATTGTATGGCAATATCTTAACTAGTTTTGTTCCTATTGACAATCGGACCTTACTTAAAGAATAGCCCTCGTTCATTTATAATCCGCTACAAATTGAGACAAAAACGCCCTATAAAATGGTATAAGAAACTTCTTTTAACGAAAGAAATATTTCAACGCAAAATCAATGGATAAGGAATTCTGTATTTATTTTTCTACTAACATAATAGTTGCTTGCTAGCTTATTTTCAGTTTTTGTGCTTTGTCTTATTGTTTTATTTACCAAGTTCTAAGTTTTATTTTTAATTAACTTTTACTAATAAATATATGTAAAGCTACTCAACCTTAGTCATAAATATGTTTCTGCTTTCCAGCTCTTGAATTTGTCAAAATGTTAAACTATCAACTACAGTAAAAACATTTTATTTTCTACTAAAAAATGTTTTGCTACCAGAAACTTATAACGTGAAACATTGGTAGTGGCATTTGAAAAGTGATACCTTAATTTCACCATTATTCTCAAAATAATAGATGATTCTGTACCATAATGCCAGACAAGTGTACTAATCGTCTTAGAATACTAGAAGTAAAGGAACTTTGGATATTACAATAAATATTATGTTCATAAATCACCCACAAGGTGCCAAATGACTGACGTAATTGAGCACAGAAGTAATTGTTTGATATTACATAAAGTTAATGTATTACATACTGAAATTTCGATAATGAAAACGTGAAGCCTAAATTACTTAACAAAGTGGAAGTGTTCATTATTTCATTTTGACCAGAATTACTCAGAAAGAACATAGTTACTCGGAAAGCATTCCCACAACATACACTAAAACACAACCTTCTAGCTCCTAGGCCTGTCGTGTCCAACATGGAACCAATGCTACATTATTTTTTTAGCGATTACCTTACATTCATTTAAATAAGACAAAGAAACCTATCTAAAACTGTAGATTTTCTTTTAATGATTCTTTCAGTGCCAAGGTTTATTGTGAGAATAGTACTTTCAATTTTATTATTATTAATATTAATAATAATAATAACGCCCCCTAGCCTGTTCAATCCAAATACGTCAAGGCGTTGAATAACACTGTCCTGAAGGACAACAGATTAATGGACACAGTATAATATGATACAGGAGTATCAACAGAGAATCAATGCTGGTTGCAATTACGTATAAAATGCTCCTGTAGGGACTAGTAATAAAATATGTCAAGTAACTCTAACGTTTCGCTTACATATGAAAAGGTTTTAATACCAAAATCAAAGACATCCGGCCAAGTTTTCTCTTTCAATTTTTTTTTGAATTACTGTAAAAAATCTTATTCTGATAGTTGTACTGTTTTAAAGAGAGAAAAGTCGCCATGAAACAGATTTTAAACTTAATCAAAGATGCCATTCAGAATACACTTCACGCGTGTGATCTTCTACGTATGATGAGTTTCTGAATGATTGACAAACACGCCTGCTGTATATGTGTTTAGCCACACATAGTGAGAAAGATGTGGGGAGAAATGTCGTATGTTAGCATAAAATCAGACATCATCTTCAAAGTCATCAGTTTAGACGAGGTTGAAAGCGATATGAAAGATTATCCACGAAAGCTTTAAAACTTGTCATCACCTAGCAAAGTTAAGCCATCCAGAAGGAATATCGAACAGAGATTGGCGAGAAGAAGATGGATATAGTCATGTGGTTAAGTATCTGTTCATATCGTCAGCGCTAGCTTTAGTGTCGTTACGAATTTTCCAACCCTTTCAGTGTTTCCAACTATAAGCGAATAATAATATCCTGTTTAAGAAATCAAGCATTTCATGAATTCTGCACCGACTTTGGCCTTTTATTTTCGGTAACGTTTGGGAAATATTAACTAGCACTGTGATTTAAATTGTTCCACATTTGGCATATGAAGGGTCCACGGAAAGAAACGTCAAACTCCAATTTGAATGATTTTGAGAAAATTGAAATCTAAAATTTAACGAGTAATAACTAAAACACTGAGCGTACTATGAAGAAGAATTTGTTCTTGCTAGTAGAAAATATTCTTTTCTGATGTGTACTACTTTTCCATTACTATAATACCAGCAGTTTGTTCATAGAGTACTGGAAACTACATTTTTGTTGTAGGAAAAAACCGTCAGATTTGTGAAGTTTGATGCTTCTTTGCTTGAAATCATCGTTGCGGTTAGCAATGCCAAAAGTAACACTATAATTGTGTTATTAATAGTCAAATATCGTGATACTGTTATTGTCTGCAAAAATAAAACAAACACTGCATTTTAGGAACTGCTTTATTTATTCACCAGCTTACAAAAGATTGAGCTTCAGTCAGAATATTCATCACATGAATGTGCTTTCTTACAACGTTTGGTAGATTTGTGATGTGGAATGGTTTCATAGAATGATCGTGCTTCGGACTCAATGCACAATTCTTTCAAGTGCTGCACGTCTGGTATTTTTCAATATTAACGGGAATTTTAACTAGATATGCTTCCTTAGGCTGAATTATAGCAAGATAATGCTCTTCATTGGTAACACAACAAGAGACTTGCAATGTCCATTGTAGGTTTCACTGTGAAACATCAATCTTCTGTTCTTTCTTGATGTAATCTTGAACTCTTTTATTGGTCTAGTTGGAAATGGACACTTTTTCGCATATCCTTTTCCGAGTACGTCACTCCAATTTCTGAAAAACTGCCGTTAACACGATATCACTTGAAAATTTTCTGGATTTTCTCTTGTATCCAACGCGAGGGCTTTCCAATAACAACTTTCTGGTTAATCTAGCCCATGTTCTTATCGCATTCAAGATAAGAATGTCCTCTCACTGGAAAGACGATGTGCACTGCGTCAAACTCTTTTACGATATGTACCATGTAGTGAAAGTAACGAAACACTGTGTAGTTTTTGTTTTGTCCTGCTCATGAATCACAGAAAACATATAGCACTGGGATTTCTTTGTCAATTATATTGTTCAAAAAAATATCCCACATTGCCAAACTTCGTTTTTGTTTTGCACTGCACATAGAAAACTTATAACACTCGGATTTCTATCTCAATGATATTGTTCAAAAAGTTATCCAACACTGGCACAACTTCATCATCAGCTTTTTTATATGGTTTGGTCATATATGTAGAAAACGGATTTCGTTGTAGATATCACATGAACGTTGAAAGTCAAAAGTGAAATTTTCGGCTTACAATGGACATCGTTTGTGCGATATTTGGTGTTCGCAAGTTTCTCTTGAAAGTCATACACTATAAACTTCTTCACTGACACACCTTTTAGCACCGGGTTTCGCGGCACGTTTTCTGGCATAGCTGTCTTCGATGCAACAGTTTATCTGCCTCGGCAGATTTCAACTCCTTCTGCAAGAATACTGTTCTTCTTCACTTTTAGATTCTGCAATCTTAGACTCCAAAGTCTGAAATTGAACTTTAAACTTTTCACAAGTGCTGAAGGTGTCGGTTCGAGGGTACCTGACGGGTATGTTAAAATTGGATACAAATAATTGGCCGAATTTTCTGTAGGAAACTGGTAATTCTGGGTACTTCTCGGAGTAGATTTTATGGAGTTTGATGATTCTTTCTTTGTACGCGAGGAATCTGATGTTTCTTTCCTAGTATATTGAATTTTCAAACAGTTATTTGTCGTTAATGCTGTGACTATTTTTCCGAAGTGGGAATATGTGTAGAATAAGTCTAAAATAAGCTATTAGATGGCATTGTTACCGCAATTTTCTTAAAAGTGGAGTTTGACGTTTCTTTCGGTGGACTCTTCATATGTAATATAATCTTAGAAATAATTTTAAAAATGGGGGTTCGTTGCGTGTTGCTATATTTCACTATTTAACATTTAATGTAAATCATCAATAATAAAGTAATGAAACATCAACATGAGAAATAGCATGAACATATGGAAACTGCATTATAGTGTTTTTACCGTCTTATGTAGAAATAGGGAAGTGTCTGTACTGTAATTAATTATACTGAAGTTTACGATGGGCAGAATATCTTCTGTCCTCGTCTAATCAGAGACGGCATCCAGAATGTAGACCGACAGCTAAGTTGTGTCATATCCTAGTAAGGTACGCATGAAAAGACATACGGTGGATAACACTTAGTCATAGACATGACTTTTTCGTTTGTACGTACCACAATCGTTGTTCCACATATTTGGTGTACAGAGAACAATCTTTGTATCGCCTTAAAAGACGACGCGAGTATATTATTTATTTGGCAACGCGAGTATATTATTTAGTAGATTCAGACTAACGGTTAGTCACCTACACTTTATTTTGCTTCACTATGAAAAGTTAGTACAATCGTATCAAGAACGATGACATCACTGTTAGCATTTCGAAACAAAACATTTAGTATGAATAGCACTGTGAACAAATTATTAATGGCATCTGCTATAGGTTGTTGATGTCAATAGTATTTCCGCACAATTGGGAAAAAAATAATAAATCTTGCCAAGCTAGAAAACTTCTGAAATATTCTGAAAAAATATCATTCTGTTCTGAATATTTGCATCAATGCCAACATCAAAATCTACGCTTTGTCTAAAACCATCAACATCATCTATAAAATCTGCAACCGGAATTTTTTTTTTTTGAGAAACTTATAAAAGAATCTGGCATCCTTTGGTATTAATGGCATCATGTCATATAAATATTTTTTCTTTTCCTTACACATTAGCTTTCTTTTATGCCAAAGTTTGCTCAGCTATACGTTTTTAATAATGCTCACCGTCCTTTTCCACGTGTCTCTATATTGATCTCGAAGTACTGTTGATTACGGCCATTTTGTTTCGTAAATAGTGTGGTGGGGTAATCTTTCTTCAACGAAATTTCGTGCGTTAGCAACAAGTTGATATGTCTTTGTTTTTGTCCACTTTACGATTCCTAATAGCTTTCAAGACCGACAATCAAATCGTCACTATTCATGCGATAGTCTGTAAATTTCTCTTTCTTTCGGCTTTCGCACATAACATTCATATTATCGTTGTGCGTGTACAGGGGTTGTATTTTCAGCGCACATTTAACATCGCCGAATTCGGAGTCGTTCGGCAGGAAGCTGTGTCCTGACAGCAAGTATTTAATGGTGATGGACTCAAATGAAGATTGGTTTTGAAGGACATTGATCAACATGAGCACAAGCTTTATGTCTATTTTGCCCACCACAAGAATCTCACCATAAAATCAAATTCTTTTCAGGATCTTTAACATTTTCTCAAACACGAACTCACTTCTTGTGATCCTACCCGCCTTATGCTCTAAATAAATGTTGAATGCGGTCTTCCCTGTGCTGCCAATATGGATACCCAAGTTGTATAGATTAAGTTGGAGTTTGTAGTAAATTCCATTAGTCGAAAATTTAGGTAAGGGATGCGTTTTGGGGGGAAAATCACAGTAATAAATAGGTTTTGTTGGTGTCAAACTTTACCACCTTCATTTAGTAAAAGTATCAACTGTTTTGTCCGTTGCAGCAGCTTGCAAGTCGTTTTCCCTTTGCTCTCGCAAGTAAGATGCAGTTTCTAAGTGATCCTCATGTTCACGTTTCGCAGTTATCAATTCATCGCCTTGCAATCCTGCTTTCCTCGATTGAAAGGTGTAACATTTTAGACACGAATCCTTCTGTGGCTTTTTGAATCGGAGATTAAATTTCTCGTAAAATATCTTTTTATATGTTACTAAGCTGACATAATTTTCTTTCATCGCTCCTTGTACAGATCGTATATGGAAGGCAAAATCAAATCCATACTTAAAAAGCTTGAATTTGTGCCACTGCGGAAGTCATGGGAGCAATACTTTGGAAACTATGAAATGCGATCCACTACAGCAGTCACTTTGTCTTGGGACACTTTATTCCACCCACAACTAGCTTCACCACGGTCTATAAAAATTTAATTTCTTCTTCAAGGCAGTATCTACCCGACTTTGGTTAATTTGCAGTGTCTTTAAGAGAGTTTGTTTGCAAACTTCTGTATCCTGAATGTAATACTTTCTAGTATATTTCCTTTTAGAATAATGCTTCGTATAAGACATCCTTTTCTTTTCTTCTACGACACAAGCATTGAGCAATAGACATCTAATTCGAATGTTACTATATTCCAGTACTGACTAAAAAGTTTGTTTCGGAGATTTATTGGTACATCTTTTTTAGAACAATTGAAAGTAAAATTTTCATCAAATGATTTAGGTGCAACCTACTTTCCTCTGCTGCTGACATATGGTTTGTATTACAAAAGCCTTTCCGGTCTTCACGAGATTGACCAAATACTTTACGTGTCCATCCACGCGGCGGCTTTCCAACCATGGGTTTGTTAGAGTTTTTTCAAATATTATTTGATTCCACATTCCTGTTCTCTGAAACATTGTTCTGTAACTCAGTGTCCTCACAGTCAGAATATATAAGGATTTCATCTGTTGCATAGTTTTGAGTATTTATTGATGGGAGTCCCATGTTCCTGGAAGCATTGCTTTCATTCTGCGAATTTACACAAGCAAGCCATCCACAGTTACTGTTGTGGGCTGTCTGTGTAGACATGTCTTCTTGTACTTTCGTTGCTACTGTCATACTCACTTCCAGATGAAATGGATATATCTGAGAAAGGAGAATAACATGTACTGTTACTTTCTACTCTACATCCTGAATTCATGCGAGACGGTGAGGGCAGATTACGAGCAGATGTTAACTCAAGGCTGTTGTGTGTCATGGGACTGGACAGTACTGATAGGTTAATTTCCCCTTCTTTGGATGAGGTAGCTTCAGTGACGCTCACCTCCGTTGCGATAGACAGTTGAATTAGCGAGGCGACGTGATTTAGTCAAACTGGTGCCCCATCACCTACAGGTGTTACTTGAGCCATGGATCTTGGCGAGACATTACATTGAGGTGCCATTTCATTGTAAGGCTCATTTCCTGTTACAAGACCGTCAATCAATCACACACGGTACCGTGAAATCAAACTCACTCAATCCTGATCGGGATTTAATATGTGATGGCGGGGGCATATCAAGCATCAGTGTTGACTGAGTCAATGGCTCATTCAATGATAGCAGATTGTTCTGCAGGGTTGCTGGTGAATGAAAGGACGAAACTTCTGACGTAGTGAGCGGCTCGTCCGTGGACATCACACTGACATGGCTCAAAGACGGTAGTGAAGAAAGGGACGCCAGTTCTGAAGTAGTTGGCGGCTCGCCCACGGACACCAGACTCTAGGCGGATGTATAGCTTAATGTCATTTGCAGAATTCTTTTTGCAAGTGTAGTCGTAATCCATATAAGTGCACGAAAGTTTTGTCGATGTGGAGAGTAAGCCTATAGATCCTATTATTATCAAACATACAGCACTTTACTGAAAGACGAAACCTGTATGAAGAAACAAAATGTTTTAAATGCACTAAGCTTTATGCGCATTTTGACACAACCGGTTAGACCAAACAGTAGCAGAATAATGTAACTTTTCATTGATTTGAATAGCAATTGGTGTTTTGTAATAATCAGGTAATCCACAAAAAATGAATACAAACAAAATAAAAATAGAAAGAAATTGTTCATATCCGAAAGCAATAATAAGAACAACCATGTAACAATGTACCGGCATCAGTTACTAATATTATTGGTCAAATGCACTCAGTCTTCAAACAGTTACTTGAAACAATAATATGAAAAGTTACCTTAAACTACATGGTTCACTGGAACGTAGTAATCTATTGATTAGCTGTGTAATCACTGATTATTGCAGAATGACTTCGCTTTACCTGCATGCTGGTTAACTCCTAGTGTCTCCATGTCATAGTTGGAATTTGGTTGTTGCAGATCTCGAAATCAACATATTACCTTATGTGGGTTGACATTTCTCATCATACCAGGTAGATGGAAGTCAGATCGCGAACGCGCTACACGGACTTTTTAGTACGTTTTTCACATCTTCCAGCGTCCTCTAGCAGGATTAAATCATTTTGTGGGTTGACTGGTTGTTGCATAACACCGCCGAAATGATGTCCCTTTTACCCACGGAGGCTGATGAAGCATGCACCTACATCTAGAATGGATACATTAGAAACAGGCCTTGTGTGTTGTTTTTCATCTACAACAGCACACATGGCATCAGATAGGGCTGATATGTTTGCATACTTAGTGAGTACGGATTACTCGAACAGTGACGCTAGATAACTACTAGCCGTGATTTAATATATCGTTCGTTGTCATACATTTTGAATCTGCCCGAACAACCAATGTCTGGAATAGGTTGTTGCGTCTCGTTTTTGTACATTTTTCTCTTGAACGTTTATTGATTTTGTTTTCACTCCAATTGTCACAGCTTGGATATTTCGCTTGAAGGTGTAAGCATAAACATTCTTAAAGGTAATGGAGTGAATTATGGATTCCCCTATTTGTTCCGCGCTGTTGATGTACACAGTATTTACTGCACTTATACTTGTTGTGGTGCTGCGTAATTTGATTTCTATCACGTAAATTGTTTTCTGTCAAAAAAAAAAATTAATAGCTTATCTGTCACTTGGGAATATCTTTGTGTTCGAGCAACTAATACTATTTTTGTTGGTCGCTCGTGTAATGTTTTACTTCTGTGAACTTCTGCTGCATCTTACAACTAACGCTGAGCATCAGACACCCTTCTACCATGGAAGGCAAGCAGAAGACTTGATAATTTTCATCAGAGCTTGCTTTATACGCTAACCAATTGCTAACCCTCCCCAGAATTTTTCGGTGCGTTGTACAACGTGGAAGGTATGTTGAAACTTTTCATGAACTCGCGTATGTGCATTTTTCAGTCCTCTATTTCTTGCACGTGAATGTAAATTGTTTTGCGTGTAGGTTAGCTACCTGTAGCTACAGAAAAGGCGTCATTCCTCGTAAGTACTTTAGGTATAGATTCCAATCGTAAGTTCTTCTCAAAATGATGGCCTGTTTAAGGATGTTGACTACGTACATCTACTGTATCTATAAATGCGATGAACAACTTGACTTTGTCTTAATTTTTTCACGATTTTTCAACTTTTTAAATACGGCTGTTGTAGCAAAATTAGAATAAACATCCTATCCATCTAGTTCAGCAGGACGGCTGTGAGATTAACGCCGTTACGCACTACAGGACGCTTTATACGTACATCCAGACTGTTTGGCTCTTCATTGCACGCACTCGGTACGTGCACATCTAATAGGTCGCACAGTAAAAAATATGAAGCACATCGCAAATCATAATATGGACTCTACCTGCTTGACATAATATTTTCCCTCTTAGCATGCGCACTACAGCGTTATCTACATAAATGACGCTCAAAATTGCTTGGAGGCCTGAATTATCTATAAGGTAAACAATACACTCCAGGAAGCTCATCTCTGTATGAAGACTACCAGCAAGAGCACTGACTCTTTTAAGTTACTATTTTCCTATTCACTAGCAACAATACAATGTGCCTTCCACTACAGGTTGGTCAAATTAAAGAACTTTAGATGGATTATTTCTAAAAGCTTTGGCATACAGCAAGGTGTATGGAATACATATAGGGTAGGTCAGAAGGGTACATATTAAACAGTGACAAGAATATGGGTAATTCTTGGGTAATCTCCTCTTTGAACTACATTCGTAAACCCAGACAACCTGGCTTCACAATTTTCAGATACAGCCACAAATACACGAAACGTCTGTCATCATGTGTGGGTGATGTTGATTCTCAGTTACGTTGGTGATATCAGCTCCTTACCTAGGAGAAGTGGTTAGGGAATACCCGGTTTATACTAAAAATACGAAACTTCACTGCATTGAGTAATGTTCTGGATGGCACTTCACGCTTTGGAAACAAAATGCATATTAGTTAAGCCGCAATAACTGCAGCCCTTGGAACAGTGCTTTATCATCCAAGGTTAGAATATCTTGATTTACGTTGTCAGTTGCATATTGTACGAACTGGTCTTCCTGGATCACGCAGTCCATGCCCATATCCATCGATACACTAATTTCATATCGTTATACTTCTGTATACGATAAGCAGAATCCCTGTTGGCGAATGAGTCTATTAGATATTGGCATCGAAAATGGTGATGTATTTACACCGCCAACCTCAATTGAGGGCCGAATGATTTCATTTCTATAAAGCACTTCTCTCAGACTACCATGTCGAATGACTTGCAGATCGTACGTCGTCCCCTGGCATTGGCGAACCTAATTATACGCTCACCACCCTCACGTGCTGCCTGAATAATTGTATATCTGAGTGAAGTTACCATCATATCGTGCTTCTTAATAATAGTTCCCACCAGGAACACCCTAAAAGTATAGGGTACAAACCGCAACACTTTGCAGTGGATGTCATGTCTTCTGTTGCTGGATATACTAAGCCTGATGTTTCCATAAACTTACAACATTTCTGACGAGTTTTGCTGCCATTTCAACTATTCCCCTTTTTCGTATTCTTAGTTTTCTTTGCAGTTCTGTGTTGTTTATGTACTATACAAAGTTGTATTTCGCAATGCTACAACGTTACCTTGGTCTAGTAGCCTGGTGATGAAAGCCTGTTTTCCATACACATCTCTCTATTTCTTCTTCATGTAGACAGCATAATATGGTTATTCATCTTATTTTCCAGGTCCTCCTCTAACTACTAAATCAGGTATTTTATTATTATTATCTGCTATTGACCATTTTCCTTATTTCGTCACATTCTTGAGAACATTGTCTCGCTTTTCATTCTTTGATTTTGAAGCTTTTTAAAGTTGGCAGTCTGTTTCTATTCAAGTGCTTTCAGGGAATGTAAGTAGTATAGTACGGGAATAATCGGACAAAACGGATAACTCCAAAAGTTCTGTCTGTTTTTGCAGATTTACTTATACTATATTGCTTAAATATAGGTCCGTTGTCCATCCTACAATTAGCCTGATATACCTCAAATATCAGACCATTTTTACTTCTTTATAATGCTTCAGTTTAACCATGAAATAATCGAAAAAAATTGGCAGATACTTTTTGTTTAACCGCAGACTTAGCTTCCTCCATTCTGTCCCCTCTCCTCCTAGATTCCAATAACTACATGTCTGAATACAGTAATCCAACAATTTCCACTGATTTTATAAATTAAACCATGCGCTGACTGCGTTAATTCAATTTTCTTAAAGGTGGCTTTTCTGTACACACTCACCGCCTATGGTGCATTAAATGTTGCAGAAATTAGCATTTTACCTTACATTATAGTAATAACTATGATTTATACAGTAGTCGACGATAATAATATGATAAATAATCAACGATCAATATGGTACCACTTTTTTGTCCATACAGTGTATACTATATGCATTAGTTAATAGTATCAAACATGAAATACTCAATAATCAATTTCCTATCAAGTTTTCAGTCATTTGATGTACATATTGTCTTCAACATCTTATATTTTCATTGTTTTAATCATGCAATTACTTGTATTTAATTTTTATTTTATAATTCAGATAAATGTCAATTATTTTATGAACACCCTATAGCGACCACTCATTAGAAATTAATATTGTTGTCTTATCCTGTCGTAAGATGAATTCGATAACAAATCAAGAAGACATACGCTAGATATGTCGAAATCATCCGTCAGGATGACAGACACTAAGACTCGAACCCTGGGTTGTCTTTCTCAGTGCTGATTCCAAGACCACAACGCCAGTGTTGAACAATACTGGATTTCAATGAAGTGTTTGGAAAGAAGGCAAAACAGCTGGCCGATATAGAGAAAACTTCGTTTCCTTACTCTCTCCTTTTTCTTCTGGAAAATTTTAAGACGAAACAACGCATCTGTTTTTCTCCCTTTTCTCTCTAATAAATGGATGGAGGTAATTAATCATCAAACAGTAGTGTAAGCCAGGATTGTCCAAGCCCCTCCCACCGAAACGGAAGCACCTGGGCTCATAATTTGAGAGTTTTGGCCATTATTTTGACAAAACTGTCATTTCCTTCCGCATAACGCTTCACCTTTAGGGCCAAGGTTCAATCCGTTGACCCCCACAGACAAGCATGGGAATTTTGTAGCCGTGGGAACCGGAAATTGGCTCGCGTG
>JAGDQP010037997.1:0-17298 GCA_022664845.1 Lepisma saccharinum
TATACCTGTTGAAACCCAAAAGCAATTAAAACTGCAAATATTGTTTCCACTCAAGTTTTTGCTTAATATGATAGAAATCGTTTAAAGTTTATATCATTTCTTTGTGTCATTGTTGCAGGCAAATCAATATTTTAAATCGCGACGTGTTTTGGTGACTAAACTGTGTCTTGTGCTAATAACTTTGTGGCGAATTCCCTTCAATCAGATTTTGTGCGGAATGCTTCAGAATATGATGACGTAAATCTGTCTTTACCCAGAACTCCTCTTTGCATTGATCGCAATGAAAGGATACTTGGCGTGTGTGAATATTTATATGAGCATCGAGAAGTGTTTTACGAGAATATGATCTATTGCAAATCGGACAAATGTGCTTGTTTACACTGTCATGAGTTGCGATGTGTCCTTTAAGGTCATGGTTAGAAACAAATGACTTACTGCAATAGCAACATACGTAGGTTTTGGGGTTGTGGCGCTGTAAGTGCATGCGTAACCTCCGGTGTGATGGAAATGCCTTGGCACAGATTTCACAGAGAAATGAGTTTTCCCTTGCGTGAAGTTCTTCATGCCTTCGAAGGTTCTCAGCTGTAGGAAAGGCTTGGTCGCAAATCGTGCACATGAAGTCCCTTTCTTTAGTGTGTGTGGTCATATGATTCCTCAATCTATCCTTTCGGCTGAAGGAACGTCCACAGAGCTCGCATTTGAAAGGTAACACTTGCATGTGAGTTCTTCGATGGCTTTGGAGTGCCTTTCCAGTCTTGAATCTTGCAGAGCATTCGCTACACTCGAACCTTCTTTCTTCAGAATGCACTGTCATTAGATGTGCTTTCAGGTGAACATCCTGTCTGTAAGTGTTACCACAAAAACTGCATGTGTAAGGCTTTTCCCCACTGTGAATCAAAATATGCTTATTTAGGTCCGCTGGCCTTGAAAATGATTTCTTACAATGGTGACAAATGTGGAGTTTCTTATTTATGTGCGAGTCCGTATGCTGCTTGAGACGAGCTTCACTTACGAACCTTCTGAAGCATTGCTGGCAAACAAATGCCTTTTCCCTTCTTTCTTTCATCTGCAGATTTGTATTGTATTCCGTATGGGTTGATATTGACTCTTCGCTTCTACATCAAAATAAAACAGAAATTTATCATAACAAAAACAATATAAACTAAAGATGTGAAAAGTCTTCAGTGAATTAGGTAAAAGTTTATATTGCAAAGAACCAAAACTTTAACAAAAAAAAGTGTGCGTAGTGATGTCGGTAAACCAATTTAAAAGCTAAAATCAAAGTTGAATCTTCACATTATATAAAATACCTTAAAACGTAAGAACTAGCGAACATGATGATCTCAAATACAACTTGCAATACCTGTGTCTCGCATAAACATTAACACGCTATGTAGCAGAACAGACTTATGCCCAACAACTTACGACATACAATTGCCGATGCTATAACGCTGTCTGAAATAACCACATCTAAGACATTCGGAATGAATATGGTGAATACTTTCACCTCCATTCCAATTTTTAATATGTTGTATATCACCAGATCTTATATGGCTATTAACTAATATATAGAATTTTTGAAGTCATAAAACTATAGTCATGATAAAGGAGGTTTAATATGAAAGACTTCCACGACTTATTTGTCAATGTTACGTGTATGCTGCGCGAAAGCAAATTAAAGCCAAGAAAAGTTAAAAGCTCTGTTAACTATAGACAGCACTGTTAACATATCATAAATATAACATTAATACCATATCATAAATATAACATTAATATTCAGTCTTGTAAAATTAACTGTGCGCTGTATGACCATTCAACTCGAAGAATCTATAAAGTGAACCTACAAGTTATATGGTATTTTAGTAAATATGGGAATGTTATTTCCAAAAGTAAGTTTGACTATATGAAAGCACCAAGATCTTTAACAAGAGGGCTTCTGTTAAGATGATACGTATCTTAATAAGATAAAATGAATTTCATTGGCGCTAACAGCAGATACGAATCTTTACACAAGCATTTCCTAATACTAATTGTGAGGACAGCACATTTATCAGGATCAATTTTGAGCCCTCATTCATCGCACAAGGAAGGAAAAATTAAAGTATTAGATTGTAGTTCCATTACATCATCAATAGCTTACTTTTTCGAAGAGCTTATGGTCATCAGCGTACGATAAAAACGTTGTTAGAAGATTCAGTGTAGAGGTTCGTAAGATCTTACATGAAAAATCAAAAAGCAAGTGTCCGCGAACCGAACTGTTATGCTAATCCAGATCTAACAGTACATTACTCAGAAACAGCCACAAAAACAAAGACACGTTGCTGGCGACCATCTAGATAATTTTTAAATAAAAATAAAAATCGACCATTAATATGGAACCGGTGATAGTTTATGTATTAAATGAATATGACAAATCGAATCAAAAGAGCTTGTGACGTTCCAGTATATTAAGTATTTACTATTAAGGCAGGCGGTTTATCACATGCGACTAGAGAATAAGTAGATTGGTTCGACAGAAACTGCCACGTAGAAATTCATGCTGTGCAGCATGGATGTGCAAAACTGAATTTTAATAGTCTATCATTTATAATCTATCCACAGACGATAAGCAAGATAGTAAAATGGATACCACTACGTAGAGACAAAATTTGTGTTGCTTGTCTTTAAAAAGGGCCATGTCCTAGAGACCTGCACGGGCCGAAAATTTCGGCCCGAGCCCAATCCAGCCCGAATGTACCTAGGCCCAGCCCGGGTCCGGGAAGCTTTAGAAGTTTTTGGCCCGAGCCCGGCCCGGCCCGGCCTGATAAGTTTTAAAATTCTTGATCCAATCCCGGCCCGGCCAGATAAATTTTAAAAAGTTTTGGCTCGAGCCCCAATATACTTGTATCTGGTATAATATAATGCATACAAGCCTATGTGAGTGTTTGAACAATGTGATACGCTTAGATTCGCCAGTTATTTTAATTTAATTCTACAGGATTGCCGTTTCAATTTATTTCTAACACAAAGGGTCGTCAAAATAATAATCTTGCTTTGAACGGTACGATTACTTGTAGTCCCAAGTTTCTTAAGTCCAGCGACGAAGTAGATAGTCAAAGTATAACTTTTATTTACAAAACAAATTATCAGAAATTTCCACCCACCCCCCCCTCAAGACCTACCTTTGCACGGTATTTAACACCGTATTAGACTGCAACCCTGACTTCATCCACCATTCCTTCCTGCGGGTCGCTGAAGTGGAGAGAGGAACAAAGAGTGCGGTTTCCTATCATTTTTATATCAAGACAACAACTCTGACTGTTTATCCCCTGGGATCCAGTGGTTGGATTGACCACATTCTGGTACTGACAGGACCATCAGAGGAAGCTTCAATACGCATACTGTCTTTTCCTTGTTATTGAGGGAAGGGCATGCAGTCAATCGTGTGACTGCTGACTGGGGTCCACGCCCCGATGAACATATAATAGTCTATAGCGAAAGTTGAGCCGCTAAGCAACACCAACTGTAAATATTGCATTGTTTGTAATAACTTTCATTCCACGTGGCGTGCACAGAGACTTGAACGTTTGGTTATATTCCAATTATCGTTTAACGAAAGTCAATAATTATTGAACTGCTCTAAAGAAGTGCAATCAATCGGCCCGACCTGAAGAGAAAGCACTGTCGGCCAGCCCAATCCCGTCCCGTGCAGGTCTCTACCATATCCTACATATGGCCGATGTTGGCCATATCCTATATGTTTTTACCAAGTAGGAGTGTAACATCTGCCATAACTCATCGCAGACTGAGAGCAAGTGGGCAATGTGAACATAATATTAAGTGACTAATGGTTGGATGTGAGTAAAATATTAGAGGGAGTAATAGGTTCAAAATGATAACGTTCCCTAAATTGCCATTTTTGAAATGTTTAACAGATTGTGTTATTCTGAATTTTAAGCCCCCTGGGTAGTTTTGGCTCAGGGATGATGGATGACGATTAGTGGAGTCAAGAAAGTGGGAGGAAACAGCAGAAAACCAAGAAAACCAATCCACACATAGTGGGTACACCATAAAACCCACAAGGTATAAGGGATCGAACCGAGAAGCTCAAGCACCAGAGGTGAGCCCTCTACCATTGAACCATCGCGGCCCTTGTGTTGTTCTGTCGATGGATAAAATTGTGAGTCACCAATTGTTATTGTCTTTTGGTACACCATCTTTGTAGTCGACCCAATCAATCTAAATCGGAATTTATGTATGGGCTTTAGGCATCTTTGGCTGAGCCCACGTATGGGATGGTAGAGCATGAAGGAGTTATCAAACACGATTTTCCTTAAAGTACTATCCCGGCACTCGCCTGGTGAAACGGCCTAGAAAACAGACAGAATGTTAGGGCATAATCTTCGAACCTGCGTAACTATTCATTCCCTATTTGAATTATGCGACGTTATCGTCTGGATCATAGGGCCGGGTTCCAACCATCAACAGCAAGATTTAAGTCACTAAAAGAATGAAACGATTCTTATTATATATCGATTTCGTATACAATATGATAAACTTATATCAAAATAACTATCGAGCTTTGTATAAGCTGTTTCTGAGCGGTTATTGTATACTTCCAACATGAAGTTCTTCTTGATATAATGCAGTACTGAACACTTGACGTAGATTAAACAAGGTGTCCACTGCTAAGGACGTTGTCTGCACCCGTTTATTTGTTTTTCCGAGTGTTCCGCTCAGACAACCAATAGTTTAAACAAAAAGATTTGGTCATAAGATTTAAGAATTTTGTTTAATAGGAAGTTAATGTAAATTAAATACATTATGGTTCAGTTCTCTCTCCTAGTGACCTTATATTCAGCTTTTAGGTAAGTTTTATATGAGTTAGTTGCTTATCTTTTGTAGTTATATTTATCACAGAAAGTAGTTAACTATTTACATTTCTATTTGCCCGTATGTAGTAGATAATAGCACAGCTCACTGTATCATGAAATATAAACTGTGTTAATTGAACTTAACATTACATTGAGCATCTTAAAAGCACGGTTACAGCAATGCCATCTATCATGCATCAACATTTTAGTTTCTTGTAATTTTAAACTCAACCTATATAAGTTGGAAGTTTCGATTTACATTTTCTCTTAAGTTACAGGACCACTTATTGTGAATTGAGGCGTACACGGAAAGGAGGGGGAATGTGCATGAAAGGTGGCTTCTCGTAAACGCAATTCTCCCGTCCAACTCTCCCATTCACTCTCATGTATTTAATATTTTTAAAACCGCTATAACTGAGTGACCTTTTGTGCTTTTTGATTGAAACTTTCTGAGTCATTAGCTGTCGTTCTATACTACTTGCTACGAATGTAAATGCATTTCTGACGTAAACATTCCCACTTCTTTCCCCGTACGCTTCCTTCACGAGAGTGACGATTGCTTGGATAAAATATTAAACTTCAGCGTATCACAAATGGGACACTTCACTAAAAAAGATATAATGTTGATAAATTTCATGAATATAAACAGTGCCTAGCAAAGGAGTACAATGTATACAAGAAGGAGAGCCATTTCCTCTTGAGTTAGAACTTTACTGGATATTGAAGAAATTTCTAATCCCTCCAGTCTTGGGTTGAAATGATTGAACCACTGTACGCTAAGAAAAGTATGTCTGAGCCAAAGTTCCCTAACGGTCTTTAAAAAAATTAAACGTCATGCGTGCAGAGGCAAGGCAAAAAACTTCGAGGCGAGGCAAAAAACTTCCTGTCAAAGAGCAGTTTGTCGCTTCAGAATGCTAAAATAGAGTTTTAAGCCTTTGTACTGGCTGCGAATTTTTATATTACAAGAGACTTATGAAACGGAATGTTGAATTCGCTTTGTGACTGGTTCTTCAGATTGTACAATACTCCGAAGATTTTACGCGGTTAAGTGGTTTATTTCGTATTGTTGCAGTATATCTTGTAACACGTTTCTCGTAATCGTTGTATACTTACATAAAGCGTTGTAATTTACTATAAATGTTGAAAATTACGTTATTAATACCTTCACTTTTTTTTGTGTATTTAAAGTGACTAATTTAGCAAAAGTAGATTGTTTGATATAATACAAATTTCATGAAAAATTGTGAAAATTTGAGATAAAACGAGCTGTCATGGTCCTGTCATCTAGCGACCATAATAACGTTTAGAAACTTGTTTTATTATCTCAACCTAACCCTGTAAACGAGTGCGTCGCGATAAATGGGTTTGTATAGAGCATGAGGAGGACCCACCACACACACACAACGACAATCGCACACACTAGCAAACACACCTTTCGCCCCACACACAATTCCTGTTAGCGTGCCTTTCTTAGGCGGTTTATTTGTTAGAACGTTGATTGACAGAATCAAACGCAGAAACTCCAAACTTATGCAACCGTAATTATGGCATTAAGTTACCTGAAGAAACATATATGGTGACTGATATATATATATATATATATATATATATATATATATATATATTACCGTCTAAACCCGAAAACAGTTGAAACTAGAATTCCCTAGTTAAAACTAACTTTATCAAAGTTCTTTCGTTAAGACTAGTACTAACTAGTCAATACAAGAATTTGCTAAAAGATATTACGAAAAACTAGATTTGACTAGTCAATACTAGAATTCAGAAAGAGATGTTAGGGAAAACTAGAATTGACAGAAATTATTTATTTATTTTCTATCTTTACACTCTTTTACTAGTTAAAACTAGTTCTTTACCAGGTTAAACCTGTTCTGAGCTGTACCAATTTGGAAGGCATTGTTTTGTTTTCTTTCAGTCTGTTGAGAGCGTTTGAGAAGTGTACATATATTTATTGTTGTTGTTTCTGTTTTTCGGTTCTGTTCGATTACAATATGATAATTTATTCGCATTGATAATGAGTAATTCGGATAAGGAAAAACTGCTGAAATTAAAGTTTTTGGAAGAAAATCTTTATTTGGAGAGTGAAAAGAAACGTCACTACAATGTAATGACACGAGACGTTTACGATAAACTTTTAATTCAAGTTGAAGAGGTAAAATCTGCCGTGGAGAAAACGCCTTTGCAGCACAGACGTTTGAAACAATTTAATGTTTTCGAGGTTTGTGAAACAAAGATGTCATTGAAGGAGCCCATGTAGCTGTAGGACACGAAGGTCAAGATAGACCGAAAATTGAAACTTCCAGGAAATACCCAAATATTATGACCGAAATGTTAAATATTTTCTTATCCATGTGTGAGACATGTCAACTAGAAAGAAGAAGAGGAAAGGTGTGGTTTCCAAGCCAATTCTTCACGCAGAAATGAACAGCCGATGGCAAGCACAAGCTGATCAAAACCTTTCTTATTTTGCGAGTCGTATCAATCCTATGACACAAAGTTCCTCATGATCTACCAGGATCATCTGACCAAGTTCGTCTTACTACGAACGCTACAAAGCAAATGGGCCGAAGAAGTAGCCCACCAACTGATGAACATATTTTTGACATTTGGAGCTTCCTGCATTTAATATTCTGATAATGGTAGAGAGTTTGTTAATTCTGTCATCAACGAACTAACTACACTCTGGCCTGAGTTGAATTTAGTTAATGGAAAGCCTAGACATAGTCATAGACAAGGGTCAGTAGAACGGGCCAATCAAAACATCGAAAATATGCTCGCATTATGCATAAAAGGTAGTAACATAATGAACTGGTCAAAGGTCTTCGGTTTGTTATCTTTATGAAAAAAAAAAGAGCTTTTCATTCGGGAATAACAGTCGCCGTACCGAGCCATGTTCGGGATTGAACCAAGAGTAGGGATTACAACTTCATCCCTGCCAACAGATATTCTTCAAAACGCTGAAGATAAGGATGATCTCCAAAGAATTATCGGCGATATGAATATACGATAAAACGAACATGAGAAGTCTGACGACGAGGAAAATGAGGCTACTCCTAGCGCGGTTAACACACATCAACCAGGAAAGAAGCTCACAAAAATCTGTACAAACAGGCGAAGAAAATGAAACATATTTTCGATACCATCCATCCGCCTGTTGAAGTGGGAGATTACATAATCCCAATCCCGAATGTCGATACAGAAAAGGCAGATTTCCGAAATATCATTGGAGTTGTCCTAGATAAAAATGAAGATCTGCATAAAATTGGAGCCAAGGATGGGAAACGGCACAAATTATATTGCAGGAATGTTTTGTATTTGTATGAATGGCTTATTTTATGACAAATTATCCAGATGTCTTGTCCTTGACGTTTTCGATTTCAGCGACTTTTGGTACTTCAGGTGTGTTGAGGATATAAAAAATCATTATTTTTATAATTTTTCCATCAGTGCTTTTGAAATGGTTACATATAAAAAACAGCCTTTACTTCTGGAATAAGTTATGCTAGAGAAATGTTTGCGGGCTGATTATAAATATCCTTTAACGGCTTTAAATTTATATATATATTGAAGTGATAAAAGTCATGGGATACCGGAAGCGAACTAGTTGACGGTACGGTAACATCGCGGCAAACAGGTCGAACGGTGTGAAGTAGTTACAGTGTGGTCAGCTGGACTTCTGTAAGTGCAGTGAAACGTCGTGTACCGTAGTGATGGCAACCCCACGGGAATAATCGGATTTGAGCGGGAGATGAAAACCGCTAGACGAATAATGCATGCGAATTTGGAAATCGTTCGGGCATTAAACTTTACTCGATCCACAATGAACCCTGCGTACCGCATTGGAAGCATTATGACCCATCAGGGAAAACGCAGTGACCGCTAACGGGTGCTGAAAGACCGCGACAGACGACGTCTGGGCAGACTCGTCGGGCAAACAGAAAAGCAATAGTGTGTGATCTGATAGAAGAAATCGACATACCCGAACGTGTCTCAGAGGTCAGTGCAGCGTAATTTGGTCTCCACGTGGCATCGCAGCCGAAGACTGACACGTGTACCGCTACTAATCATTTCATATCGTTGGCGGCGACTCACATGGGCTCGGGAACACATGAACTGGGCTTTAGAGGACTGGTAACGTGTAGCGTGGTCAAATGAGTCACTTCCCAATTGTTACGAGCGGATGATTTGGTTCGGGTGTGGCGCACACTCCATGAGGCCATGGGCCAAGTTGTTAACAAGGCACTAGGCAAGTTAGTGGAAGCCCCATCATGGTGTGGGGCGTGTTTACCCGGCATGGCTTGAGTCCTCTGGTCAGCTTCAACCAGACACTAACTGGTGATCGCTAGGTTCAACTATTTGGTGACCATCTCCAGCCCTTTATGAACTTCGTGTACCCTGCCAATAGGATTTTCTAGGATGCCAATGCGCCATGTCACCGAGCCGCAATGATGCGCGACTGGTTTCAGGAACAATCTGGCAAATTCCAACGGATGATTTGGACCCCTACATCGCCGGACATGAATCCTATCGAGCAGATGTGGGATATCACTGAATGGGCTATTCGCGCCCAGGATCCCCTACCATCAACAACCACCGAATTGTGGACGGTAATCGAGACTGCATGTCCGCACATTCCTCCAGCGGACAACCAGCGGCTTGTCGCGTCCCTGCCACAGCGAGTTGCTGCACTTCGCCGTGCTCGTGGAGGTCAAACATGTTATTAGATCGATAGACCATGATGTTTGTCACCTCAGTGTACAACACAACCCATTGAAGTCAAAAACACTTTTGTTCCATTTCCAAAATTTTGAGTTTTAAATATCTCCTTAATACTGGTTTTGATTTTTCAAAATGTAGGGGAGAGGAGCACGTTTGAACACATTGTTGAGAAAATTTAATTTTGCTTCATCACACTTAGAGAGATAAATAACATTTGTATGGGAACATTTACAGCTCGCCGAAGAAAATGACGTACTTCATCGTCACCTTAAAGCAAGGACAGGAATGGGAGACTATCGTTCAAAGGTGCCTAAAGGATAGATTTAAACAAGCGTGGGGTATCTTTGAATTTGGCTCAGGCAGTTTTGAGTAAATCCTTAATTTTATTATAAGAACATGTATTTTCTTAGTAAATGCTTCTAAATACAAATACGGAAGTAGATGAAAGTACACAAAAGTTTTACTAGCTATACAAAGAACTGGCCAAACTACGCAGTTGTTAATAAACGTTGAACTTACTTGCTTGCTTGTTTCTTTCTTTCTTGGTGTTATGAGGATTGTATAATCATTAGGATTGCACAACGTATGATCTGGTAGAAAAAATCTTGCACATAGCCTAAATGAAATGCTTTAATAGATATAACGGAAAGAACAAAACACTGTTAATAATATAAACTTTGATGCAAAATATTTTTTCTTCGCAACAGTAAGTTTTAGCTGTAAGGTCATAAGCTGCTACCTTGCCCAAATCTACCCCCTTATCTTTGTTCAAAGCTGCCTTGCTACGTCGAATTACGCACAGTTTATTATGGGAGCGGGAGCATGGTGTTCAGAAAACAACAAGGACAATTTAGGACGTGAAGGAATGTACTTACTTGATACTTCGCTTATGGAAGAATAAGCTAGTTCTTTTTTCTCCAAAATCTTAAAATTTCTTTGATTATTTTTTACTTTGGCACACACAAGTTACATCAAGTACCGTACTTTGCCACGTACACACAAATGCCGTACAACAAATGACAGCTGTGTGGCATAGTGTTCGCAATGTATAAATCTTGGGGAAAAATCATTTTATTAATTAAAAGTTATCTCCAATGTTCTAAGGTACTTTTGTTCAAATGTACCCCCTCTCCTCTATCTTTTTTATAGCAACTAGAGATACGCAAAATTTGAAGGTGGAACAATGATAGTTTTCAGAGCTACGGACTTTTGAATACCCAAGTCGTGTGTAAAATTACGTATATTACAAAAGTATATGTGATACCTACCGTGCGGCCGTAGTTCAGTTGGTAGAGCGTAGGCACAGGAATCAGGAGAACCGGGGTCTCACAAGTTGTTGGATGGTTTGCCTTAGCCACACCAGGCAAATGTCTGATGGTACTTTAAAAACCGGCCTAACGACTGCCGTCCCAACACTCTCCAATACACTATCCCGACCTGAGGCAAAGATGCCTAAAGGTCACAAATAAATTCAATATATTTCTAATATGTATTGGTATTTAATCAAATATGTTTAGCTATTGCAAAGTATTAACTAGAGTTAAATAGTTACAACTGAACTATGGCCACTCGGTAGCAATAACATCACTATACTTCTGTAGGCCTAATATACGTTGTTTTCGGCATAAACCAATTTTTTAAAAAAGAAATCATAGTACTAAAACCCATTATTGTCCTATCTTCAAACTTTGCATACTTCTAGCCACTAATTATAAACCAACACATATGTTTTTTTTACAGAAATGAAAATGGGTGCCTTTTACATAAGTATCTGTTATTATTTTGGATGTCAGCACCATGTGGTTAAAAAATCATTATCTTTTGTAGATCTGAATTCGACGTTTGTCACGAGCAGTTCCTGACAATAAAAGAGGTCCCAGATACGAACATTCCTTTGAGGACTGCAACTAGGAAAGCGGCAATGACCTCACAAGAGTTTACACGTTGTGTATGTAAGAAAGCTCACTTTTCGAAAAGGTGCATGTGCACAAAGAAAGCAGTTATATGCAATTCTAAATGACATGAAAGTTTTGCTTGTAATAACAAATAGAAGCATGTAAGATGTTTCTGAAAGAGGAAAGTTCCCCGTTCCCATAAGTAAATTTATTTTGTAATTCATAATTATATGTTTCATTTTTCCCTTAGAGCAGGAATGTATGTTTAAACGAAGCGATAACTTTAGTTAATATTAGTTCTCATTAAACGTATCGTGTTTTATCTAGAAAACTTTCAGTCAGAACTACAACTATCTACCCAACACAGTGAATTCTAGTATTGAGTAGTTAATACTAGTTTTAACGAAACGGCTTCGATGAAACTAGTTTTAAATAGTGAATTATAGTTTTAACTGATTTCGGGTTTAGTCGGAACTAGAACTTTCTACCCAACATAGTGAATTCAAGTATTGAGTAGTTAATACTAGTTTTAACGCAACGGCTTTGATAAAACTAGCTCTAACTAGGTAATTCTAGTTTTAACTGATTTCGGGTTTTGACGGTATATATATATATATGTTCGAAGGTTTTTAATTATATGTATTAAACCGCACCTGTTATACATGGGAATGTTGCATATATATATATTACACTGCGTGCCTTGAGCATCTGAGGGATGCATTTGCTCTTATGAAAACCGTTGTATTTACATATTTAAATACTAATTTAATTTAACAACATGCATTCATAATTCGGAAAGAAATTTAAGCAGAATAATTTACATATATGAAACAAATAAAATTAAATAGGTGGAAAAATAAAAGCAGGAGACACGACAAAAATAACGAATATTTACCTCAAGTTCTGATGTCTGTCAATGCAATGCGTCAGTTTACATGACAGCCAAGACAGTTAAGTTGCTGAAAAGTTGAACAGTCTTTATGTTAACCAAATAAGTTTTCAAGCGTCTCATGCCTGGAAACGTGTGTTTGCTAGTTGCAATTGAAGGTGGTGTCAAGATAGAAGTTGTCGTGAGTTTGTGCACCTTGTGAAATGAAATTTTATACTGCTCAGGGGAAGTTAACGAATTTTAATATATCATCAATAATAGTGTCGTTGTCCTTCACAAAGTATTCTATTCTTTTTTTCGGAACTAGCTTACCCTCAGCTCCCACACTGATTTTATAACACCCATAGTGTTTGACAAGCGGCTTTCTCTAGATTCATAAGTCTTTGATTCTAAATTCAAACAAACCATATATTGCAAAGTGATTATTGTTTGTGAATCTGCTACGCAACACAAGTAAGACTGTGTCAATTATGGGAAGGAGAGCATGTTTACAAAAATCATCTTGTGACGTAAGGATTTCCACGATACAGTGGTCAATCACAATCATTCTTGCCAAGTGCTGGCAGACCACGCTTTTTCACTGCTGTTATTCCTTCAATTTCATTTTCTTCTTTTAGCGAACATGCTTTCCATCATATTTTACGGAAATTTTTCCCGGAATTTTGAATTTTTTTTAAGGAGACCGGCCAGTGGTGCTTTCCAGAGACAAGAGTGCACTTGATATTGGATTTATAATTTCAATGATCCTCTTCCTTCAACAAATAGGGGTGCAGAACGTTACTTAGCGGGCGGCCTCCATTCTTTTTCATCTCCCTGAGACGCCTCTGGGAACAGAGCTTTCGATAGGACAACATGTTGTTTGTAAAGAAAATGAAATTTATTTTCTACAGAAGACAATTTAGGTGTTATCAAGTACACAGACTAGACAGTATTTTCTAAAGCCATTCTGTCTACGTAAGACAGTGTTTCGAGAGTTCTTTTTCTATAGAAGACTTCTCAATAGTTATCAGGTGAACTGTCTGAATGGGAAGATTTGGCAGATCATTACCTTTATATTTACAATGCGGTGCATCCGTCTTAAACTGGATTAAGCATAGGGGTAAACCCCAAGGCAATTAGAGACCCAATTTTACTCACACATTTGATGTCATGTATTTAAATTTGTAATGGGGGCAAACTCTATACAACATGAAGTAGTTTTGTAGCTAATAATATGTGGCTTTCGACGCAAGTTTACGTGTAACAATGTGTGTTTAATAAGTCATATTAATAACTTTTCAATCGGCTAAGTTAGGCACAAAAAGAAACACTGTCTCATAATTTTTCATAAAACTAAGTCGAGTCATATAAATAATACTCGCCTTGCCTTTAGGGAAACCTTATTCAATTTTCATTAGTTTTCATTCATGACGTATCTAAGGGAGATCTTATACACATATCGCCTAAGCTATTTTTGGTTTATGCGATTCATCATTTCCATATTTTAACACAAAGTGTCTAAAAGCGGTAGTTTCAATCTGGACTATAGATGGCGCGTGAGATTCCCGAATACGAAAATATGCATCACATTGCAGCGCGAAGTACCGTAATTTTCAGCGAACCAATCATTGCCCAGAAAATATCGCTTCGTTCGCAAGTCTCCTGTAAAGTAAAAACACGCGTACTGTGTCGTAGGTATTACCACTCGAAAGCGTTGTGCCTCTAAAAATGGTTCATTCAATTTATGAAAAATATTTACTACTTTTATATTGGTAAGAAGATTAGTTTTAAAATTTAATTTTATAGGCCTGATCTTGTAAAAAAAAATACAGAATAAGAGAGGTTGGCTCACATAAATCAATCAGAAGTTTTGCTTACGTTTACCTTTTCAAATTCTACAATATATCAAATCAGTTCGCAAAATGTTAATTTTAATAAATTTCAATTCTAAATCAATCAAAACTATTTTCGTACATATTTTCTCGAATGATTGTAGTGCCCTTTGAAAAGATATAAAATAAATTGTCCTAAAGAAGTTAAAGGTTGCATAATTAAACATTCATTTACGTACCACATTAGTTTGAGAACGACTGCAATAAAAATCACTCTAACATTTAGCACACAAAAAGCAGACGAAGATTTGCTACAAGGTGACAACAAGTTTCAAGCTCATTTCAATTTGATAGTATCAGATGCTACTTCTGGTTGAAAGGACAAGGTTTAACTGTCAAAACATATATATTAAATAATAAATTAATTTAATATCTTGCGTGTGCCGATATCGAGGACAAGGATTTCAAAATCCAGCAGAATGAACAACGAAATACAAACATGAATTGAGTTTTAATACATAGCCCTTAGGCATTTATGGGCCACGAGATATCAGTAAATGAAAGCTGATATTTAATAAGTGGCGGGGGTACACCCAATCTCTAATTCAATGCGACTGAAGGAAAGCGAAAAATCCATCCGATTCCCGTGGCGATAAAAGACCAAATTTCGAGAATTCAATGATTCCCAATTGTTGAATTGAAATTCAAATGTTATTCTTTATCTACTCCGAAGTTTAGGTGGGGATGAAAAGAAAGCATTGCATGTACGGAAGAATAGAGAAACTATGAGTTAAAGCTGCATAAAACACTTTCACATAGTGCAGAGAAAACTGAAATTGTATAAATACAAATACAAACACATCATACCTGTAGTTGCAGACATCAGTCTGATTTTCTTCTGAAGAAACGCATGCACTTTCTGCAAAATATTCATCTTCCACTTTTAGTGCTTTCACCTCATTTAGTTCATTACTTGTAGCTTCAGAAATGGGTTCACAATAATTTTTAAATTCCTCTTTTACTAAAACAAAATTTAATACACCAACCTCTTCTGTATCAATCATATGGCGATTAGATATTTCCTCAATCTGCTCCTCATGCACTGGTTTCGAGCACAGTCTATTACATTTAATTCGATCATCCTCTGTTTCTTTGCAGGAATCACTCAAACTTACTGACTGTTGACCCCAAGTGTTCGAATCATTTATCCAGGAAATTTCTTCTTTTACATTATCTTTCACGTCAACTGCTTCCAATTCCATTGTTATTTTTCTACTTCAAGTGTAGTTCCTGTAGTAATTATATTTGTAGTTCTATCTCTAATTATCAACTGAAAGAGAAAAGGCTCTACATAATAATAGCAGTATTCAACAGATTATAAAGGTTTTCCATAACATTTCAGTTATTGTTCCGTGTATTAAAAAACGATAAAGTTAAAAATAATTACCGCCGAAAGTCATACCTCAAATTATGCTACAAAGTTTTGGGTAGTATCCTAAAAATATTCTAACAGCCTATTAGGAGATGAAATAGTTTCAGATCACTAAAATGGGTTAAGAAAGAATATATCTACTTTGGACCAGACTTTTGCCCTGAAAAAAACATTATGGGAGAAAAACACATAAAATGCAACAGTTACACCAGTTGTTCATTGATTGTATTCCCTGAAAATGAAGAAACCCACACAATATCTTTACACGAATTGCAAATCTAAAAAATAATCGTGTTCACCTAGCGAGGAACTACCTGAATATCCCCATCAACAGAATGCGTATAGCTCATATAGTTTCGAGGTTCGTAGTGTATTGAAACATAGTGGCAACTTGTCTTTTCTACTCTTTAGCTATGCATTAGAATCTACGGTTTTAAAAATAAGAAAATGAAATTAAAACGCAGGAAACGTAGATCTTAAGTCATGATATAGATACAGCACAAAAAGAACACTGAGCTAGTAGAATCTTACGAGGAGATACGTCTGCAGGTGAGGTGGAGAAAACAATAAACTTGATAACAAGAGGAAATACCAACATGAATAACACAGAAATATACAAATTAAAAATATATATAAAGCAGAAACGAAGTCTCGGAAGAAATAAAAAAAACTTCAATAGCATCAGGCAACGTAAGGTATGTCCCCATTGAATCCAGATGCTACCAACCTCGCGATTAGCGATGATACTTGAAATTCAAATTATATGAAAAAGTTCGTAAGTAATAAAGTTCTAGTGCGATAATGGCAGATGAACATGAATTACGAATGTTTCAAAACATGGCACTGAAAAAGTTACACAGATCGAGATGAGTGGAGAGTAGTGCATTGTGATTAACCCAACATACTGTATGGGTCACAGGACAAGAATGATGAAAGCACGATAGGTAAGAATGACAGATCATGTAGTTTGGAAAAGTGAAAATTATATTTCATTGTGACTGTGAAACCGCAGGAAAAACGCCGTTGAAAAGACGGAGGATTACAATATTAAAGTTCTTAAAGAGATAGATGTTAGCGATAAAAGCAGATTTGATCTTTTACAGGATAGAATCCCATGGACAAATTTTCTTTCAGCATCAAAGAATTGGCAGACAAAATGCCTATTCTTCAGAAGATCTACCGAAAATTATATCCTACTTTGTTCCTAATTACAGTTGGATTTCAAAGAAATACACGGTACACAGTTTTCCCAAAGTACCTAACGTAAGATACCAATTCCTTAGTTGGAATCTCCTCACACCATTTACAGGTTAACTAAAATATTAAATTTACACAAACCTACTTGCATATTACAGTAATGTGTGATATCGTCGTAGGGAAAGTGAATGTGCATTTTGTTACGACTGGGAACTTAGCGTCGTGTTTTACAGAAACAAGTTCAAAATCTACTACGCTCGACGCCAGAACCTTTTGAAGAACTACGAGAATCAGTGTTGCAAACTATCTTTAATTAATATTTATTATCATTTTGTAGTAGTAATAGTGTTGTAGTAGCAATAGTAGTAGTACTGTAGTAGCAATAGTACGAATACTAATGAGATATATGGCAGTGGCATTATTAGTGGAGATAGCTTTATTATTATTATTATTATTATTATTATTATTATTATTATTATTATTA